>JARQOC010000445.1:0-79778 GCA_033576535.1 Allobates femoralis | reverse complement strand
AACGGACCCCATTGAGAAAGCCCAAAGCGAAACGCGTCTGGGGGCACCCGGTACTCCATCCCCTCATAGGACATGGGTAAGTGTGGAGCTGTGGGAGAATGATTACTATATCTAACAAGATCGATAAGCATATGTGTGTATGGTATCTATACAGGGTTGACATTAACTAATACTCCCTCAGGGAGGGATAAACTGTATGAGTGTTATATGGGACTTCCTAATACTACTCTGCAGGACTCCCCCTAATGTGGGTCATATATTTATCACATAGTCAACCTCTGTTCCCCACTGGATGGGTAAATATGACAGGCACTGCACATATAGAATGAAATCAGATCTAATACCCACAAATCCCTTGTCCACTATCCCCTGTCCATGTAGAAGGGAATTACCAGCTACATGGAAATTTTAATGTCACAATGTCACTTTAATACTTTGATCCTCTATGAAAAGAATAAATAAATGAAATCTATGTATCTCTTATGTATATCTATGTGTCATGAAATGATTTATTTATATGTACAAACAATGTATTAAATAAATTCATGATTGAAAACATGACATAACTGACTGTGATATATATGGCTTAATAAGGACCTGAAACCTCCCACTTCTTTGTATGGTTAAATGTATATATATAGGAGGGGTCCAATCTGGCCAATGGCCAAATCTTTGACACACATTGTAAGGACAACATTTTTGGTTTTGCTAATCTGTGATTGGTTGTTGGAATCAGAGTGCAATGAACAAACATGAGGTTATTGACTGGACTCAGAAGCAAATGTGATCACAGCACAGAGACTGGTAAGTATAATGCTCCTGCTTTATTCCCCATTTTGCTTCCTTTTTCAGCCCTTCAGCCCTTAGGCTAGGGCCTTACTGCAACCTTCCTGCTTCTTTAAACTGAACATGGACAAAACTGAGTTCATTGTCTTCCCCCCCAAGCAACTCTACTTCTCTACCTGACCTTTCCACCCTCATCATTGACTGCCCACTCCCCCCAGTCCTCCAAGCCAAGTGCCTCGGAGTAATCCTTGACTCTTCCCTCTCCTTCAAACTCCACATTGAGGCCCTCGCCACCTCCTGCCGACTCCAGCTTAAAAACATTTCACTGATTTGCAATCCGCAATGAGTCCCGGTCCACCGCTCTGCGACCGACACTTCCCACTCCTACTGTATCCTCACTGCCCCTCGTAGACTGTGAGCCCTTGCGGACAGGATTCTCTGACCTCTTGTGCCTGTATGACCTGATTGTCCACATTTATTGTACTTGTGTTAGTCTGCCCTTTCCTCATGTAAAGCGCTATGGAACCTAATGGTGCTATATAAAGAAATAATAATAATAAGCTTTATAACTGGAAAGCTCAGGTCCCCATAGACTTATATGGGGTTCAGGCTCAAGTTTTGGTGAACTCCTGTCCCGAACCCAGACTTTATCTACATGCTCGCTCAACTATAAATATACTTTTGTTTTTTTTTCGTGTGTTTTTAAGTTGGATAACTATTTTATTTCTTACCATTTTGTTTCCAAAAATACCTTTGTGCTTCCATAGTAACAGACAACAATCTTAAGTTAAAAAGGAGAGACAAATAAAAAAAAACATGGGATTGCAAGATTAGATGCCACTACATAGAATATGTTGTCTTTTTTTGTATTCTGTGATTAGGATGTGCTCCAAGCTAGGCACTTCATCTATATGGCTTCTGAAGAACACATTACTGCAGTCAGAGTGCCGTGCTTCTCTGCCCTTATTCACATTGATGTCACTGAGGTAAGATAAGGTTTTAATACCAGAGTAGAAACATCCCGATGGGCAGATCTTGCTGCAATGGGATGGCTTTTATGCTCTTTGATCAAACAGTGTTAAAGGGATCCTGTCACCTCCAGAACACCTCCTAAGCTAGCAAAACATGTCCCTGCAGCATCCCATCACTAATCTCACACTCATTTTGTCTCCTAAAAGCATCCTGTGAAAGTGCATAAAAACGTTTTAATACTCCCTCATTAGTGATTATTATCAGGGGCTATATTCTTTAGTCACCAAGGCGGGCTGTTTTGCAGGCTCCAGGATCCACCCTCTCTCTCTCTCTGCTTATGCAGGCTTTACCCTCCCCCCTCTCTATCATTCACAGAATGCAAATCATTAGTCCTGCCTTCAGGTCCACATCACAGCAGCACCGACAGAGAGAGGGTGGATCCTCGAGGCTGCAAAACAACCCGCTCT
The DNA here is from genome assembly GCA_033576535.1 of Allobates femoralis. Taxonomy (NCBI): domain Eukaryota; kingdom Metazoa; phylum Chordata; class Amphibia; order Anura; family Aromobatidae; genus Allobates; species Allobates femoralis. Next base: position 77,553 of record JARQOC010000445.1, on the reverse strand, counting down.
GGTGACTAAAGAATATAAACCCTGCTAATTATAATCACTAATAAGTAAGTATTAAAACGTTTTTATGCACTTTCACAGGATGCTTTTAGGAGACAAAAGTGTGAGATTAGTGATGGGAGGCTGCAGGGACATGTTTTGATAGCTTAGGAGGTGTTCTGGAGGTGACAGGATCCCTTTAACCAAGTACCCTATGTTATTTAACTGTTATTATTTACATACTTTGTTATAGGATATATGATCTTTCTGTATTTTTCTCTTGGGTTCTGTTTGTTAAATAATCAGGATGTGAATATGCTTCTATTGCACATATACCAATTTAGGCTCTGGCTTATTTTATTCTTTTTACTTATTTTACACCAAATATGTAGTTTTACACCATAATAAAATTAATCCTAATTTTATTTTTATAGCACCAAAATATTTTGCGGCACTTCACAAGTCAGACGGAACATGAGCAAACTATATAAGACATTACAAAGTAACACATAAGTAAACAATTTACAAGAGGGGTTGAGGGCTGTTTTCAAGTTTGCATGCTAAGGCTAGGGTCACATTTGGAGGAAGCATCATTTGCAAGGATGTGTTAAAGGAGGCAATTTTTTCGCCAATTTTAGTCTTTTTAGCGCTAGCGTTAACGCATGTGTTTTCCATAGACTCCCATGTTAAAAAAAAAAGCATGTGTTTTTGCAAACGCCCCCGAAAACGCTGCTCACTGCGTTTTTTGGTGCTTATGCAAAAACGCATAGCGTCAAAAGTGTTGCATTTTGACCATGCGCTTTTTGCATGGGAGCCTATGAAAGCGTTAATGCTAGCATTTTTCACAATTTTAATTGTTAAAAACGCTAGCTTTTAGCGCTTCAGTGGCTCAAGTGTGACCCTAGCCTATGAGATACAATTCAATATCACAAGCCTCAAGTCTTCAACGCGAATATGTCAGAATTCTGGCATAATTAAATTTGAAAAGCCTGAACATTTTTGTGCAATGTAACATTAGGACTAAATGGGGCATGTATAGGGGCTCAGTGCAGTTTCACCAGTCAAAACAACATGTGGTGCATCTTATCTGAGCATGATTGAAATTACTCACTTGTCTTGATTGAGCATAAGGTCTCAGTTCCGCGAGAATATGACATCTGATGCGATATGCTAATATACTCATCTCAGAGTCTCCTGCAAGCATCACCGAGTGTCATCTACTGTTATTTGATCCTGTGATCAGATCACAGGTACAAAGGAAGGGAGAGTTTAATCTCGCCATATTCTGCCTGTGTTGGCATATATCGCGCTAGCTACCAGTTACTATGGCAACCGTGTCCTCGGGGGACCTCAGTTACTCCAAGATTACCATGCTGCAGCTCGCATCTCAGACATTCAGTCAAGATCATATGGGGCTCAATGCCAGCTGGCATTAACCCCTTAAGACCCAGCGTACCACCCCCACAGGGCTGCAGGAAGAGCTAGGTAAAGCACCTGAAAATGGCGCTACGATGATTGTGCCATTTTCAGTGGCGGATGTGGTCTGCTCGTTTTTAGTGTGGAGGACCCTAAAACGATGGGCCCTCACCCTGCTGAGAATAGCAGCCCTCAGCTACCTAGTTTTACCTTGGCTGTCAATTAAAAATAGAGCAGCGCCCAATGCATATTTTTATTGCCAGCCAAGGTAAAATTAGACAGCTGAGGGTGGCAGCTTACAGCTGTCCGCTTTATCTGTGCTAGACTGAAAAATACTGCAAAGCCTTAAGCTTTTTTTTTTTTTTTTTTTTAATATTTATTTATTTATTTAAAACACTATGATGGCAGGTTGGTTGCCATACATTAATGTGTATGGCAACCAAGTGTAATCTCCTTCCAGATTGTGGAAATGCAATTTGACTGCAACAGCCAATCACATACGCTCTCACAGAGAGTGAGCATCTGTGATTGGTTGTTGCTGGTCAGTGCAGTAAATATGAAGCTTAATGAGTGACCTAAGAAGTAGGAGTGGGATACTGGTAAGCTCGATCTAGTTATTCTAGCATCTCTCTTTTTATCTGTTTTCTATGGTCCTTTTCACATCTAAGCCTGGGCTGAGTTTTGCTGCGTTTATATTTGTATGCGTTTTTACTGCTAAAAATGCATCCAAACACATGCGTTTTTGCCCTGTTGATTTCAATGGAAAACGCATTGCGAACGTATGCAGAAATGTGCCAAAACGTGGGCTGCTGCATCTAGGGCTGTTTTTGCAAAAACGCATGCGTTTTTGCAAATGTACATGCGTTTTGCATGCATTTGCAATGTGTTTTCCATTGAAATCAATGGGGGCAAAAACGCATGCGTTTGGATGCATTTTTAGTGGCAAAAACGCATAGAAACGCAGCCAAGGCTTGGTTGTGAAAAGGGCCTATATATCTGTCTATATGTCTATCTAGTCTAAGGCCCTTTTCACATTAATGCGCTCAATGCGCTAGGCAGCTCTGCCTGCCCTGCGTCAGCACAAATGCTGGCGCAGGTGCAGTTACAGGCAGCTGCAGCCTGGCGCACAGGCGCATAGATTGCGATCTTCTGCGCTGCCCTGCGCTTTCCTCCCCATTACCTTGTATAGGCAGCGAGCGCTCCGAAACCCCAGAAGCGCGAGTGAAATCTACCGCCGTCACCGCGCATGCGTTTCTTGAAGCGCAGTTGGAAACGCATATTGTGACATTTCCATTTGCGTTTCAAGAAGCGCATGCGCGGTGACGGCGGGAGATTTTCATTCGCGCTTCCGGGGTTTCGGAGCATGTGCTGCCTATACAAGGTAATGGAGAGGAAAGCGCAGGGCAGCGTAGAAGGTTGCAATCTATGCTCCTGTGCGCTAGGCTGCAGCTGCCTGTAACTGCACCTGCGCCAGCATTTGCGCTGACGCAGGGCAGGCAGAGCAGCCTAGCGCATTGAGTGCATTGATGTAAAAATGGCCTAACTTTCTTGGCAAGCCCATGTTAAAAAAGCATGTCATACGCATGTCATCCTTATGATGTACACATGACATGCAAATGCTAGATGCGGGTAAACTGCACACTGGCATGTCATATGCATGTCATACGCGTGTCAAAGAAAGATAAAAAAGGTTAGAAGAGATAAAAGAAAAGATGAGAAAAGATACACAGATGCGAGCGTACTCCTATACTTTCAGCTTATTATCCTGTTCTTGGTCTTGGTTTATAAGTACTGAGGTAAAATAAAGAGCAAATATTGAAAGTGTGAACATGGCTTAAGACTGCACAAGTGGATTAAATAAAGAGAGACAGGATGCAGAATACTATCTATTATATAATCACGAATGGGTTTTTTGCCCCTTCTGAGTCCGCTCGCGCTGCGAGTCAGCGTGGTCATGTGGATACGCCCGAAGCATTGGCCGCGCAGCGGCCATTGCGAGCAGTTCTAAGGCGACTCGCTATGCCCGCGCAGCGGGCATGGCGAGCCGCCTTAGCAGCGCGAAGCATTGGCCGCGAAGCGGCCATTGCGAGTCAGAGACTCGCTCTGCTAGAATCCCGATGCATGTGCATCGGGCACCCAGCTAGTATATATATAATATTATACAGCAAAATATGGATGAAGGCTGGGACCAGAAAGGAACTCTACGAGCCTGAATTTGTAACATTAAGTTATTTTTTTCTTTATATGTATATATTCATTTATTTGTGTGAAATTAATTGCATGTATTATTTATGTATACATGTAATTTTGGACTTGTGCATGTATGTATGTATGTAATACTGCATTCTGTACTTTGTTATGCTCTGTATCATCTAACCTAACAATAGAAAGTGAAACTCTCCAGTCCCGGAACTATTTTGTACTGCTTCACAGTATGAATGGAGTCAATCAGCTGGTAAGTGAAAAATTCATTTTATGTCAGGGGTGTCAACAGGATCATCAGGAGCCAATGACAACAAATCCATAGCAGGGAAAAGAACTGACAGGGTGGAAAACAAGAGCCTCTGATGCTGATCCTTTCTTTTCAAATGTCCAGAACATAATTTCACAGCAATTACTGTCCCAGCTGGTTCCAGTGCACGTGGGCCTTGGAGTCTGATCTTGTTACTGGGACACAATTGGAGGTGTGGGGTTGGCTCAGGGTCTGTATGTTGCACCAGTATAAAAAATGCCTTTCTTTAAGCATTGGTCTGTAAGCACAAACAGTTAACTAGTAAGCTATAAAAAAAGAAAAAAAAAAACTCTCCAAAGAGTACAGACTGCATTCAGGAAAAAGTATTAAAATAGCATAAAATGCAAAGAGATTTTTATAGTAACAACTATTTTTTTCGTGTTTGTTGTTCACAAGTTAAGTGCACTCTGTGGACCGGAGTGATGAGGGCCCCATTTCCAGCACAGCATGGAACGGATGATCTCCTCAACTGTAAAATGAAGCTATCAGAGCACAGCATGAGAATATATTAGCAACAGTTAGATAAGGGAGACCTCAGCAAGGCGTATACACTTTAAATTGGTAAAATAATGCCTGTACAAATTGTTTTTGGTACATTAAGTACTTTTCACAGCCAAAATTACAAAAAGAAGGGAAAAAAATGGAAGCCGCAATATTACATTCTTAAGCATAGGCCTTGACTGCGAAAGAGAACGTTGATCTAGAAAGTCATTGCATTGTATTTCGTAGCATTATAATAGTTGTGAATGAGTTGACAGAAATTGTGCACAATGATGAATGGCAAAACGCTACATAAGCTGTCAGCACACGCTGAGAAAAATCTCAGAAGGAACTGCCCCATGATAATAAATATGCATTAATCTAAACTGAAGGTATTGGAAGCTAGTAAGCACAGTGGTCTAGCGAAACACCACTAAACGGCAGCGAAGTGAGGCTGAGGAAAGATTTATGTATGTGTACTAAGCTGCTGCATAGTGTTAGCTATGACAGAATGACAAGGAAACAAGGCTTATGAAAAATGATCTGACAATATGCTATTGAATCTGTGAAATCCAGCACTGAGACAGCCCTCCAATGTGTCAAAAATGAATGGTTCATTCAATGTGTTCATTCTGACAGAACCAGAAATTGCATAAGGAAATGAATAATGCACAACATAAACATATTGTAAAATTCAGTGTGCATTTATATACTGTATATATAAAATGGTGGACAAACCTTAATATTTTGACATCTAGTGAATAAAAAAGTGCCACATTTGAAAGCATATTATTTACCAATACATATAATCACAATTTGCCTTTATCAAACCAAAGGGCCCCATTTGGTTTTGTAAAAATCTGTAATAGCAATTAGTGATGAGCAAATTTTGCTTGAACATGTGTGTCAATTTCAAATTCGGCAAGAATATAGCTGATTCGGTTCAGTGGTCGTAAACCCCAAAATCGGCGAATCCGCCTAAGTTGAGGAAAATATTCAAAATTTAAGATGGCCCTAAAACGTTACCTGTTTATTTGGGACCAGAACGCTCACTGGAAAACCAGCTAGCTGGGGATATTCCTAAAGTTAGGTTAGGTGTTGTCCCCAGCCAGCGGGTCTACCAGCTTGTGTTAAGCTGTAGAATTTTGGGGAATTTTTGGGAATTTTTTAAGCTTCATGGAGTTTGCAGGTGTTTTGACACCTGCAGGGTCTGAATTTTGGAAACAGTGCCAGATGTGGCAGCAGCTGGGAAGTCCAGGAAGCTTACAATGTCTTTAAAACATCAGTTTAAGAGATATTGCTTAAGGGATTTTTTAATTATTACTTTTATTGGAGAGCAAACCTTAATTATTGCATAGGGTAACCAGCATGCAAGGCCATCTGTTCTACTGTACACTTATGTGATAGAATTTCATATAAAAATACTACATGGTCATTATATGCTTCACATACATGATCCTATGGGTCTGTTCACACTGATTAAACCCCATGGTATGGCTATTGCTTCTTAAAATTGCCCAGTAGCATTATTCAGCATTCCATATAAATTGGTGGTGACTGGGGACCTAAATAAACTTATTTATTTTCATAATTTTGTTTTCTACAAAGTTGTCATGCTTTAATAATGACTGCAACTAAGTATTCGCAACAAAGTTTATATACCTTGTAGCCTGACATACAGGGGTTAATTAGCAACTAGACATAAGGCTGGTTTAACACTGCAGTTTTTGTCCTGATCAGGTTCCCTCCGGTTTGGGTGCCAAAACCAGGAGTGTCTCCAAAACTCAAAACAGGTGTCAATATTTCAATTACAGTTTTTGTCTGCAAGTTCCTGTCCTGGTTTTAGCAAACAAACCGGATGGAACCTGATCAGGCTTAAAACTGCGATGTGAAACCAGCCTTAGGCAACAATAGTATGCAAACATTCAACTCCAGTATTGTTTGCTTGGGTATGAATCGTGTCACTCAGTGGAAGAGGTGGGCCCCTTAGGGAAAGCAAACCAAACACACTCAACAAGAAAAAAAAAAAAAAAACTGCACAGCACTCAAAGACAAATGTGAACTGGTGCTAGCAAAGCTGCAGGGTTATATAATATGAAAAAGATCCTTGCAGCACACAGCTACTACCAATGATGTACATAAGCTACTAGCTATATATATTTGAGGAAAAAGTTTAAAAACTTACGTTTTTTTAAAAAAACTCAAAAATCTCCTATTTTTTATTTAATTCTGAAGTTCTTGGTACATACATTGGCCAATGTCTGTTTGCTCATCAACTGCGACAAAGTGACTTCAGGGTCTGATGAGTCCTACTCTGATATCCCTATCCTCCTTGTCCATCCCCCACTTTTCAGTGGGCAGACACCATCTAGACCCTCCATCACCTGTAGGTAATGAGGGTGCACATTGCAGCATGGATCCTGCAACTCCATATGATAAATAACAAGAAAAAAAAAAAAAATGTGTACAAACACACTCAAACCTGCGTAACTGTGTCAGTGTCTCCAACCATCTTACGTGATCATTCTCAGTGGCACGCACACAGATACACTGTCTACATTCCGCAGTACTTTGTTGATGCATCCCCTGCAAAGCATGGCTGATGTGGACTCTGAAGATGTTGTCTTCCTAATCACCCCAGGGGCAGAAGGTGGGTTTGTAAAACCAGGCCTAGAGTGGCATCATGAAGAAGAGATGGAGATGGAGACATACGTGAGCTGGAACTCCACCACACTTTCCCGTTTGGGCCTCACAAACAAGAAGTGAACTAAAAAAGCATTACTATAACACACACAGTCAAAAAACAAAACAAAAAATAACAATATACATAGTATAAAAAAATATACATATCTAATATATAATTACCCTAAGGCCACTTCCGTCATATCCAGCAGTGTTTCCGTCGTCGTATGCGTGGCTGCCACACTCGCAATGCCTTTGCGAGTCCTTCCAGAGTCTCTCCTCACTCGCAATGCCTTTGGCAATGCCTTTGCGAGTCCATGCACAGTCTCTCACTCTCAGGACCTGAGATGATGTCACTGGTATGGGCGACGCTATATCACATGACTGTGACATCATCACAGGCACTTTCATTGCTGCAGTCAGCACAGGAGACATCATGCCGCTGTCTCACATCATATACACAAAGGATTGGCTGGTCACAGCACCTGAGGTAATCTGCAGGACCTTCAATTTTCAGTCCGCACCTGGACGCACGTCCACCCCGGAGAGTTCAATCCGGTTATTATCAATCATTTAAAGTCTAAGAAAGACAGCGTCACAGACCTTCGATGGTGAAATTCAAGGCATCCTTTATTCCATGGTCAACAGAAGCGACGTTTCGACCACTGCTGTGGTCTTTATCAAGCTCAGTATGTTTTTCAATTGACCTCTTTAAATAAAGCTCCACCACACCCATAAAACAGTGTAAACCAATCACAAATCACATCTATCAATTAATACAAAACACATAACATATACAACAATACATAATAAAATTCCATATAAGGTGTTATATGTGGTTACCCCATCTTTCCACAAGATAAATTATATACTTTGACAGGCATAATCGCATTAATCCAAAGTTTAACAAGAACATACTAGCACATGAACGGTTAACACCAGTATCCAATCAGCATATACCTTTCAGTTACCATACCAACAACCAGACAATTAAGTATGGATGTGGATAAATTTAGATGCTACATCCAGTGGGGTAATCGGTGGAATATACAATGCACCATAAAGACATATGCACTAACCACATCTGTAGATGTTTAAATCACATGTATAGAAACCAATCATACCTCCTCATTCAATAAGGAGCTTATCATCAGCGGACCATTACCTTAGCAGCCGATCTAAGCACCCGATCTAGGGTGACTGTGCCTGACTATCCCACAGGTCCATATCTACAGTCACAGATCGGCATATCACTCATCATCCCCTGTGCACCGGCTACACGCACCAGCCATGTACAACAAGCTGGGGGCAAGTGCGCATGCTCAATGCCTTCCCGTTCAGCAACCAATCGCGTCTCCCGATTCACCACAAGCTATTACTGTCGTGTTGGTAAACTAAATCTAATAGGTCAACACAGCGCGTGCGCCGCCTCCTTACCACCACCGGCCAATCACGCTCGACCTTCCCTGTGTTTACATCACCTGACCAGACGCTCCTATCACCATCTATTAGTTACCTGCTCAATACTATATCGTGCTTAGACCAATCGCTGGGTCCATTATAATCACCTACAATAAGCACACCGATAGGTTCAGCGGTGTCAACATATCCAAGGAGACCGCTCATCCTCCATCAACAATGAATATATCTCCTGTCTATGCATAATCATACTAGCTATTCTTACTCATCTATAGTATTCACTCTATTTGATAGAACCCATTGTATAGTAATTCAATCAATCCAATCCATTACCAATAGTCAGTTATCACATACAACGCCTCAGTCTATTATGTAATAACCCCTCTCACCGATTACCATCACCATGACCGTGCATTAGCCACATATTTATAGTCGTGTTGTATAAATCTCATGGTTATACATAACAACAACATGGTTCATACTGAAGGTGACTGGTGTAAACCTGAACTGATTAGTTTATATTACCCATAATACATGCTTAATATTGTCTACACACAACCATGTTGAATGGAATCCTAAGTCCTGTACTAAATTTCCATGAAAAATGTCCATATTCCATTATTATCACTACTTCTCATTATTGGATAACAAAACCAACACATATACATCCATAACTTATCTTACGGGGTACCCCAACACCTCATTATACGAATCAAGTGCAGCTAAAAGAGAATACAAAAGATAAAAACACAAACAGAGTTATCAGCAGCAGGTTCCATTATACTGATTTACCTTAATAAGCAATTTTTTTGATTGTATTCAATATTCACAAACCCTTTGGGTGTAATGTGTCCAGCTCAAATATCCACCTTCTTTCCTTATCTTGAAGCAGGGCCAACCTATCACCCCCTCTCCGTGGCATTGGGACATCATCTATCACCCTGAATCGTAACTGATTGACTGAATGTCCACAGTCATTAAAATGTTGAGGCACCGGCAATTCCACCCTATTGGTCCTAATGGTACTTTTGTGTTTAGAAATTCTATCCCTAACAGCCATTGTGGTCTCTCCTACATAGAAGAGACCACAAGGGCAGGAAATAAGGTATATTACAAAGTCACTATTGCAGGTATACCTTTTCTTAATCATATATTTCCTGCCGAACCTGGGGTGAAAAAACGTTTGTCCCTTTACCATGTTACCACATTGGGCACAACCCAGACATGGGAAATTTCCCAAGCTGGGAATGCTCAATGTCCTCTGTACATCCCTTCTGGAACTACCCACATCTGTTTTAACAATCCTGTCCTTAATGTTACGATTCCTCCTATACGAGAATAATGGTTGGTTGGAAAATTGTTCAATCTCACGGCCTCTACTTAATAGAGGCCAGTGTCTACGTACAATACTACTCAATCTACCACTCAAATGGTTATAGTTGGTAACGAATGGGATCCTCTTATCTTCCTTGATCTTTATTTTAGGAGTCAATAACGTTTCTCTCTTCACATTTATGGCTTTTTCCTTATATTGCATCACAATAGCCCTAGGATACCCCCGTTTTAGAAACCTCTCACACATAGTTTCCAGTCTTATATCTACCCTATCCTCATCAGAAACTATTCTTCTCACCCTTAAAAGTTGACTCCAGGGTAAAGATTGGACCATCCTCTGTGGATGTTGGCTTGTGTACAGGAGGGTACTGTTCCTATCGGTCTTTTTAACAAAAAGATCCGTCTGTAGTCTGTTCCCATTCTTGTATACTAACGTATCTAAGAATTGTATGTTATCACGGGAACATTCCATTGTGAATTTCAACTCAGGGTAAATATTATTAAGAGAGTCGAAAAAGACATTTAGGCCCTCCCTGTCTCCCTTCCATACAAAGAAAATGTCGTCGATGTAACGTCGCCAACCTCTGACATGTCCCCACATGGGTGAGGTGTACACATGTTCACCCTCCAGGACAGCCATGTAGATGTTAGCGTAAGTGGGGGCCACGTTGGACCCCATGGCTGTCCCTCGGCGCTGCAGATAGTGATCATCCCCAAAGAGAAAGTAATTTCTCTCAAGGATGAACCCAAGCAGCGCCAGGACGAACCGTGCACACCTCGGAGGCATGTCAGAGGCAGCGAGCGTCACATCGACGGCATTCAACCCCCTCTCATGTTTAATGGAGGTATATAATGATACCACATCGAATGATACCAACCAAGAATCATCATCGACTTCAATGGTGTTCAAAGATCCAATGAAGTCGCTGGTGTCACGTATGAAGGAAGGTGCTTGTATAGCAAATTCCCTCAGGAGACGATCCAAAAAAATTGCCACCCTACTACATAAAGACCCCCTCCCGGACACAATGGGTCTCCCGGGAGGGTCATTTAAGTTCTTGTGTATTTTCGGGATCGTATACAACATTGGTATAATTGGAGAGTCAAGGATCAAATATTCTGCCAAATTACGATCAATAATACCGTTCAATAGAGCCTCATCAACCATATTCCTCAATTCACTCAAAAAATTTTTTGTTGGATTAGAGCTCAACTTCTCATAAACTTCGGCGTCAGATAATTGACGTTCAATCTCCTCAATATATTTGAATGTGTCCATCACCACCACTGCCCCCCCTTTGTCTGCGGGTTTGATGGTGATGGACACATTCTGTTCTAACGTTCCAAGGGCCTTCAATTCTGCCCCTGTCATGTTTGGATTTCTGTTATAAATATCCATACGTCTTAATTTAGACACATCATCCTTAACAAACTTAATGAAAGTATCAACAGCTGGATCTCTCACAGGAGGGTCAAAATCACTCTTCTGGTAGAGGCCCAGTTTTCCCAAACATAACATATCTGTAGGATAATCATGTTCACTTTTCTCCTTATCTGAGAAATAAACAGTCAACTTAAGACGTCTAAAGAATCTATATAGGTCATTGTCCAGTTCATACCAGTCAATTCTGCCAGAAGGGCAAAAGGACAATCCCTTAGATAACACTCTGGTTTGTACCTCATCAAGAGATACAGATGATATATTTACCACCAATGATTCATCGATTACCGTCTCCTCGTCCTGGATCTCGTCTGGGGTGGCACAGCACTTCCTCTTGTGCTTCCTCCCACCCCTGTGCTTCCTCTTCCGCCATTTTGAGGTCTTCCTCTCCCCCCAAAAAAAGGGGATAGTTTACAGAGCTGGTCCCTTCGTCCGTAGAATCAGATTCACCGGTAAATCCAAAATCAGATCGTGGAGTATTGGGCATCGTTGATCCAGTTGGCACCCTTGAGCCCCTAGGTCTCCTTCCTCCTCGTGGAAAATTTGAGTTAGGTTTCTGTCTAGGCGGGGGGTAGTAAGAGGGTTTGTATTGCCATCTATACACCCGACCATTGTTGTAGTCCTCCAAATCTCGGAACCACTTATTTCTTTTGTTATCCTCCAAGTCGGTCCGAAATTTATGCAAATTATCGATCATTTTAGTGTCCATCTCCTTTAATTCTTCCTCCTCAGAGGCATCCACCAATTGTGCCCTAGTGCCCTCCAGTTTTATCTTCAGCTCCTGTATCTCCTTCTTCAGATATTCGATATTAAGGAGCATAATATCAAAGGCATATTTATTACTAATAGCCTCGAAGCGGGCACAAAATAGAGCATTATTTGGTAAAAGGGTAGGTTGCAAATTGGGTCTCAAACCCCGCGGGATCCTATGGGCTTTATGATATTCAATCAAAGTGCCCACATGCAATTCCAAGGAAACCAATTTCTTATGCTCATTTTCCCATTTCTTCCGCAACATTTTAGTAGTAGGTTGACATAAATAAGAATTATCAACGTTCGTGTCAGCAAGGATCCTTGCTGCTTCCTCCTCCGTATATGAAAAGAGACCAATGGAACAGGGTCCTCCACCGATAGGACCCGGGTTCTCCATATTGATATATAAACCTCGGTGCAAGTTGACTCGAACTCACAACATATACACAAAGGATTAGCTGGTCACAGCACCTGAGGTAATCTGCAGGACCTTCAATTTTCAGTCCGCACCTGGACGCACGTCCACCCCGAGAGTTCAATCCGGTTATTATCAATCATTTAAAGTCTAAGAAAGACAGCGTCACAGACCTTCGATGGTGAAATTCAAGGCATCCTTTATTCCATGGTCAACAGAAGCGACGTTTCGACCACTGCTGTGGTCTTTATCAAGCTCAGTATGTTTTTCAATTGACCTCTTTAAATAAAGCTCCACCACACCCATAAACAGTGTAAACCAATCACAAATCACATCTATCAATTAATACAAAACACATAACATATACAACAATACATAATAAAATTCCATATAAGGTGTTATATGTGGTTACCCCATCTTTCCACAAGATAAATTATATACTTTGACAGGCATAATCGCATAATCCAAAGTTAACAAGAACATACTAGCACATGAACGGTTAACACCAGTATCCAATCAGCATATACCTTTCAGTTACCATACCAACAACCAGACAATTAAGTATGGATGTGGATAAATTTAGATGCTACATCCAGTGGGGTAATCGGTGGAATATACAATGCACCATAAAGACATATGCACTAACCACATCTGTAGATGTTTAAATCACATGTATAGAAACCAATCATACCTCCTCATTCAATAAGGAGCTTATCATCAGCGGACCATTACCTTAGCAGCCGATCTAAGCACCCGATCTAGGGTGACTGTGCCTGACTATCCCACAGGTCCATATCTACAGTCACAGATCGGCATATCACTCATCATCCCTGTGCACCGGCTACACGCACCAGCCATGTACAACCTATTAGATTTAGTTTACCAACACGACAGTAATAGCTTGTGGTGAATCGGGAGACGCGATAGGTTGCTGAACGGGAAGGCATTGAGCATGCGCACTTGCCCCCAGCTTGTTGTACATGGCTGGTGCGTGTAGCCGGTGCACAGGGATAGTCAGGCACAGTCACCCTAGATCGGGTGCTTAGATCGGCTGCTAAGGTAATGGTCCGCTGATGATAAGCTCCTTATTGAATGAGGAGGTATGATTGGTTTCTATACATGTGATTTAAACATCTACAGATGTGGTTAGTGCATATGTCTTTATGGTGCATTGTATATTCCACCGATTACCCCACTGGATGTAGCATCTAAATTTATCCACATCCATACTTAATTGTCTGGTTGTTGGTATGGTAACTGAAAGGTATATGCTGATTGGATACTGGTGTTAACCGTTCATGTGCTAGTATGTTCTTGTTAAACTTTGGATTAATGCGATTATGCCTGTCAAAGTATATAATTTATCTTGTGGAAAGATGGGGTAACCACATATAACACCTTATATGGAATTTTATTATGTATTGTTGTATATGTTATGTGTTTTGTATTAATTGATAGATGTGATTTGTGATTGGTTTACACTGGTGTATGGGTGTGGTGGAGCTTTATTTAAAGAGGTCAATTGAAAAACATACTGAGCTTGATAAAGACCACAGCAGTGGTCGAAACGTCGCTTCTGTTGACCATGGAATAAAGGATGCCTTGAATTTCACCATCGAAGGTCTGTGACGCTGTCTTTTTAGACTTTAAATGATTGATAATAACCGGATTGAACTCTCCGGGGTGGACGTGCGTCCAGGTGCGGACTGAAAATTGAAGGTCCTGCAGATTACCTCAGGTGCTGTGACCAGCAATCCTTTGTGTATATGTTGTGAGTTCGAGTCAACTTGCACCGAGGTTTATATATCAATATGGAGAACCCGGGTCCTATCGGTGGAGGACCCAGTTCCATTGGTCTCTTTTCATATACGGAGGAGGAAGGCAGCAAGGATCCTTGCTGACACGAACGTTGATAATTCTTATTTATGTCAACCTACTACTAAAATGTTGCGGAAGAAATGGGAAAATGAGCATAAGAAATTGGTTTCCTTGGAATTGCATGTGGGCACTTTGATTGAATATCATAAAGCCCATAGGATCCCGCAGGGTTTGAGACCCAATTTGCAACCTACCCTTTTACCAAATAATGCTCTATTTTGTGCCCGCTTCGAGGCTATTAGTAATAAATATGCCTTTGATATTATGCTCCTTAATATCGAATATCTGAAGAAGGAGATACAGGAGCTGAAGATAAAACTGGAGGGCACTAGGGCACAATTGGTGGAGCCTCTGAGGAGGAAGAATTAAAGGAGATGGACACAATAATGATCGATAATTTGCATAAATTTCGGACCGACTTGGAGGATAACTAAAAGAAATAAGTGGTTCCGAGATTTGGAGGACTACAACAATGGTCGGGTGTATAGATGGCAATACAAACCCTCTTACTACCCCACGCCTAGACAGAAACCTAACTCAAATTTTCCACGAGGAGGAAGGAGACCTAGGGGCTCAAGGGTGCCAACTGGATCAACGATGCCCAATACTCCACGATCTGATTTTGGATTTACCGGTGAATCTGATTCTACGGACGAAGGGACCAGCTCGTAAACTATCCCCTTTTTTTGGGGGGGAGAGGAAGACCCAAAATGGCGGAAGAGGAAGCACAGGGGTGGGAGGAAGCACAAGAGGAAGTGCTGTGCCACCCCAGACGATATCCAGGACGAGGAGACGGTAATCGATGAATCATTGGTGGTAAATATATCATCTGTATCTCTTGATGAGGTACAAACCAGAGTGTTATCTAAGGGATTGTCCTTTTGCCCTTCTGGCAGAATTGACTGGTATGAACTGGACAATGACCTATATAGATTCTTTAGACGTCTTAAGTTGACTGTTTATTTCTCAGATAAGGAGAAAAGTGAACATGATTATCCTACAGATATGTTATGTTTGGGAAAACTGGCCTCTACCAGAAGAGTGATTTTGACCCTCCTGTGAGAGATCCAGCTGTTGATACTTTCATTAAGTTTGTTAAGGATGATGTGTCTAAATTAAGACGTATGGATATTCATAACAGAAATCCAAACATGACAGGGGCAGAATTGAAGGCCCTTAGAACGTTAGAACAGAATGTGTCCATCACCATCAAACCCGCGGACAAAGGTGGGGCTGTGGTGGTGATGGACACATTCAAATATATTGAGGAGATTGAACGTCAATTATCTGACGCCGAAGTTTATGAGAAGTTGAGCTCTAATCCAACAAAAAAATTTTTGAGTGAATTGAGGAATATGGTTGATGAGGCTCTATTGAACGGTATTATTGATCGTAATTTGGAGAATATTTGATCCTTGACTCTCCAATTATACCAATGTTGTATACGATCCCGAAAATACACAAGAACTTAAATGACCCTCCCGGGAGACCCATTGTGTCCGAGAGGGGGTCTTTATGTAGTAGGGTGGCAATTTTTTTGGATGTCTCCTGAGGGAATTTGCTATACAAGCACCTTCCTTCATACGTGACACCAGCGACTTTCATTGGATCTTTGAACACCATTGAAGTCGAATGATGATTCTTGGTTGGTATCATTCGATGTGGTATCATTATATACCTCCATTAAACATGAGAGGGGTTGAATGCCGTCGATGTGACGCTCGCTGCCTCTGACATGCCTCCGAGGTGTGCACGGTTCGCCCTGGCGCTGCTTGGGTTCATCCTTGAGAGAAATTACTTTCTCTTTGGGGATGATCACTATCTGCAGCGCCGAGGGACAGCCATGGGGTCCAACGTGGCCCCCACTTAGCTAACATCTACATGGCTGTTCTGGAGGGTGAACATGTGTACACCTCACCCATGTGGGGACATGTCAGAGGTTGGCGACGTTACATCGACGACATTTTCTTTGTATGGAAGGGAGACAGGGAGGGCCTAAATGTCTTTTTCGACTCTCTTAATAATATTTACCCTGAGTTGAAATTCACAATGGAATGTTCCCGTGATAACATACAATTCTTAGATACATTAGGTATACAAGAATGGGAACAGACTACAGACGGATCTTTTTGTTAAAAAGACCGATAGGAACAGTACCCTCCTGTACACAAGCCAACATCCACAGAGGATGGTCCAATCTTTACCCTGGAGTCAACTTTTAAGGGTGAGAAGAATAGTTTCTGATGAGGATAGGGTAGATATAAGACTGGAAACTATGTGTGAGAGGTTTCTAAAACGGGGGTATCCTAGGGCTATTGTGATGCAATATAAGGAAAAAGCCATAATGTGAAGAGAGAAACGTTATTGACTCCTAAAATAAAGATCAAGGAAGATAAGAGGATCCCATTCGTTACCAACTATAACCATTTGAGTGGTAGATTGAGTAGTATTGTACGTAGACACTGGCCTCTATTAAGTAGAGGCCGTGAGATTGAACAATTTTCCAACCAACCATTATTCTCGTATAGGAGGAATCGTAACATTAAAGACAGGATTGTTAAAACGGATGTGGGTAGTTCCAGAAGGGATGTACAGAGGACATTGAGCATCCCAGCTTGGGAAATTTCCCATGTCTGGGTTGTGCCCAATGTGGCAACATGGTAAAGGGACAAACGTTTTTTCACCCCAGGTCCGGCAGGAAATATATGATTAAGAAAAGGTATACCTGCAATAGTGACTTTGTAATATACCTTATTTCCTGCCCTTGTGGTCTCTTCTATGTAGGAGAGACCACAATGGCTGTTAGGGATAGAATTTCTAAACACAAAAGTACTATTAGGACCAATAGGGTGGAATTGCCGGTGCCTCAACATTTTAATGACTGTGGACATTCAGTCAATCAGTTACGATTCAGGGTGATAGATGATGTCCCAATGCCAAGGAGAGGGGGTGATAGGTTGGCCCTGCTTCAAGATAAGGAAAGAAGGTGGATATTTGAGCTGGACACATTACACCCAAAGGGTTTGAATATTGAATACAATCAAAAAAATTGCTTATTAAGGTAAATCAGTATAATGGAACCTATTGCTGATAACTCTGTTTGTGTTTTTATCTTTTGTATTCTCTTTTAGCTGCACTTGATTCGTATAATGAGGTGTTGGGGTACCCCCTAAGATAAGTTATGGATGTATATATGTCGTTTTTGTTATCCAATAATGAGGAGTAGTGACAATAATGGAATATGGACATTTTTTCATGGACATTTGGTACAGGACTTAGAATTCCATTCAACATGGTTGTGTGTAGACATTATTAAGCATGTGTTATGGGTGCTATAAACTAATCAGTTCAGGTTTACACCAGTCACCTTCAGTATAAACCATGTTGTCGTTAAGTATAACCATGAGATTTATACAACATGACTATAAATATGTGGCTAATGCACGATCATGGTGATGGTAATCGGTGAGAGGGGTTATTACATAATAGACTGAGGCGTTGTAAGGGATAACTGACTATTGGTAATGGATTGGATTGATTGAATTACTATACAATAGGCTCTATCAGATAGAGTGAATACTATAGATGAGTAAGTATGATTATGCATAGACAGGAGATATATTCATTGTTGATGGAGGATGAGCGGTCTCCTTGGATATGCTGACACCGCTGAACCTATCGGTGTGCTTATTGTAGGTGACTATAATGGACCCAGCGATTGGTCTAGGCCCGATATATGATTGAGCAGGTAACTAATAGATGGTGATAGGAGCGTCTGGTCAGGTGATGTAAACACAGGGAAGGTCGAGCGTGATTGGCCGGTGGTGGTAAGGAGGCGGCGCACGCGCTGTATTGACCTATTAGATTTAGTTTACCAACAGGACAGTAATGGCTTGTGGTGAATCGGGAGATGCGATTGGTTGCTGAACGGGAATGCATTGAGCATGCGCACTTGCCCCCAGCTTGTTGTACATGGCTGGTGCTTGTAGCCGGTGCACAGGAGATGATGAGTGACATGCCGATCTGTGACTGTAGATATGGACCTGTGGGATAGTCAGGCACAGTCACCCTAGATCGGGTGCTTAGATCGGCTGCTAAGGTAATGGTCCGCTGATGATAAGCTCCTTATTGAATGAGGAGGTATGATTGGTTTCTACACTTGTGATTTAAACATCTATAGATGAGGTTAGTGCATAAGTCTTTATGGTGCATTGTATATTCCACCGATTACCTCACTGGATGTAGCATCTAAATTTATCAACATCCATACTTAATTGTCTGGTTGTTGGTATGGTAACTGAAAGGTATATGCTGATTGGATACTGGTGTTAACCGTTCATGTGCTAGTATGTTCTTGTTAAACTTTGGATTAATGCTATTATGCCTGTCAAAGTATATAATTTACCTTGTAGAAAGATGGGGTAACCACATATAACACCTTATATGGAATTTTATTATGTATTGTTGTATATGTTATGTGTTTTGTATTAATTGATAGATGTGATTTGTGATTGGTTTACACTGGTGTATGGGTGTGGTGGAGCTTTATTTAAAGAGGTCAATTGAAAAACATACTGAGCTTGATAAAGACCACAGCAGTGGTCGAAACGTCGCTTCTGTTGACCATGGAATAAAGGATGCCTTGAATTTCACCATCGAAGGTCTGTGACGCTGTCTTTTTTAGACTTTAGCTGTCTCACATCAGACGTGTCCTCATCACTGATTCTCTGCTTCTGACATCCTGCGATCACAAGGGAACATACAGCTGACAGAGGACCCCGGACTGAGCCCCCAAGAGCTGATCTCCAGGATACAGGTGAGAGGAGACTGCACAGGAGCAACGCTCTGCAGTGAGCAGCCTGCACAGGAGCAATGCTCTGCAGAGGGGAGGCTGCACAGGAGCATTGCTCTGCAGAGGGGAGGCTGCACAGGAGCAATGCTCTGCAGAGATGAGGCTGCTCAGGAGCAATGTTCTGCAGAGAGGAGGCTGCACAGGAGCAATGTTCTGCAGAGAGGAGGCTGCACAGGAGCATTGCTCTGCAGAGAGGAGGCTACACAGGAGCAATGTTATGCAGAGAGGAGGCTGCACAGGAGCAATGTTCTGCTGAGAGGAGGCTGCACAGGAGCAATGTTCTGCAGAGAGGAGGCTGCACAGGAGCATTGCTCTGCAAAGAGGAGGCTACACAGGAGCAATGCTCTGCAGAGAGGAGGCTGCACAGGAGCAATGCTCTGCAGAGAGGAGGCTGCACAGGAGCAATGCTCTGCAGAGAGGAGGCTGCACAGGAGCATTGCTCTGCAGAGAGGAGGCTGCACAGGAGCAATGCTCTGCAGAGAGGAGGCTGCACAGGAGCAATGCTCTGCAGAGAGGAGGCTAAACAGGAGCAATGCTCTGCAGAGAGGAGGCTGCACAGGAGCAATGCTCTGCAGAGAGGAGGCTACACAGGAGCAATGCTCTGCAGAGAAGAGGCTGCACAGGAGCAATGCTCTGCAGAGAGGAGGCTGCACAGGAGCGATGCTCTGCAGGGAGAAGGCTGCACAGGAGCAATGCTCTGCAGGGAGGAGGCTGCACAGGAGCAATGCTCTGCAGAGAGGAGGCTGCACAGGAGTATTGCTCTGCAGAAAGGAGGCTGCACAGGAGCAATGCTCTGCAGAGGGGAGGCTGCACAGGAGTAACGCTCTGCAGAGAGGAGGCTGCACAGGAGCATTGCTCTGCCGAGAGGAGGCTGCACAGGAGCAATGCTCTGCAGAGAAGAGGCTGCACAGGAGCAATGCTCTGCAGAGGGGAGGCTGCACAGGAGCAATGTTCTGCAGAGAGGAGGCTGCACAGGAGCAATGCTCTGCAGAGAGGAGGCTGCACAGGAGCAATGCTCTGCAGAGAGGAGGCTGCACAGGAGCAATGCTCTGCAGAGAGGAGGCTGCACAGGAGCAATGCTCTGCAGAGAGGAGGCTGCACAGGAGCATTGCTCTGCAGAGAGGAGGCTGCACAGGAGCATTGCTCTGCAGAGAGGAGGCTGCACAGGAGCAATGCTCTGCAGAGAGGAGGCTGCACAGGAGCATTGCTCTGCAGAGAGGAGGCTGCACAGGAGCAATGCTCTGCAGAGAGGAGGCTGCACAGGAGCATTGCTCTGCAGAGAGGAGGCTGCACAGGAGCAATGCTCTGCACAGAGGAGGCTGCACAGGAGCAATGCTCTGCACAGAGGAGGCTGCACAGGAGCAATGCTCTGCAGAGAGGAGGCTGCACAGGAGCATTGCTCTGCAGAGAGGAGGCTGCACAGGAGCAATGCTCTGCAGAGAGGAGGCTGCACAGGAGCCATACTCTGCAGAGAGGAGGAGGCTGCACAGGAGCAATGCGCTGCAGAGACGAGGCTGCACAGGAGCAATACTCAGCAGAGAGGAGCCTGCACAAGAGCAATGCTCTGCATGAGTGGAGCCAACATGCTGGCGACGGCGGAGTGAAAATGCCGTGGCGGGGAACACGATGACCCGCTGGTAAGTATGACAGTCAGAGTGCCTCTGCAATACTCTGCAGAGAGGAGGCTGCACAGGAGCAATGCTCTGCATGAGTGGAGCCAACATGCTGGCGACGGCGGAGTGAAAATGCCGTGGCGGGGAACACGATGACCCGCTGGTAAGTATGACAGTCAGAGTGCCTCTGCAATACTCTGCAGAGAGGAGGCTGCACAGGAGCAATGCTCTACAGTAAGGAGGCTGCACAGGAGCAATGCTCTGCAGAGAGGAGGCTGCACAGGAGCAATGCTCTGCACAGAGGAGGCTGCACAGGAGCATTGCTCTGCATGAGGGGAGGCTGCACAGGAGCAATGCTCTGCAGAGAGGAGGAGGCTGCACAGGAGCAATGCTCTGCAGAGAGGAGGCTGCACAGGAGCAATACTCAGCAGAGAGGAGCCTGCACAGGAGCAATGCTCTGCATGAGTGGAGCCAACATGCTGGCGACGGCGGAGTGAAAATGCCGTGGCGGGGAACACGATGACCCGCTGGTAAGTATGACAGTCAGAGTGCCTCTGCAATACTCTGCAGAGAGGAGGCTGCACAGGAGCAATGCTCTGCATGAGTGGAGCCAACATGCTGGCGACGGCGGAGTGAAAATGCCGTGGCGGGGAACACGATGACCCGCTGGTAAGTATGACAGTCAGAGTGCCTCTGCAATACTCTGCAGAGAGGAGGCTGCACAGGAGCAATGCTCTACAGTAAGGAGGCTGCACAGGAGCAATGCTCTGCAGAGAGGAGGCTGCACAGGAGCAATGCTCTGCGCAGAGGAGGCTGCGCAGGAGCATTGCTCTGCATGAGGGGAGGCTGCACAGGAGCAATGCTCTGCAGAGAGGAGGAGGCTGCACAGGAGCATTGCTCTGCAGAGAGGAGGCTGCACAGGAGCAATGCTCTGCACAGAGGAGGCTGCACAGGAGCAATGCTCTGCACAGAGGAGGCTGCACAGGAGCAATGCTCTGCAGAGAGGAGGAGGCTGCACAGGAGCAATGCTCTGCAGAGAGGAGGCTGCACAGGAGCAATACTCAGCAGAGAGGAGCCTGCACAGGAGCAATGCTCTGCATGAGTGGAGCCAACATGCTGGCGACGGCGGAGTGAAAATGCGGTGGCGGGAAGGACGATGACCCGCTGGTAAGTATGACAGGCAGAGTGCCTCTGTCCTCTGCTGACCACTATGCCCGCCGCACTGCGCTGACCACTCTGCCCACCCCACTCACTGCTAACCACTGAGCCACCATACTCCTGCTAACCACTGAGCCACCGAGCAGTGCTAACCACTGAGCCACCGCGCAGTGCTAACCACTGAGCCACCGCGCAGTGCTAACCACTGAGCCACCGCGCAGTGCTAACCACTGAGCCACCGCGCAGTGCTAACCACTGAGCCACCGCGCAGTGCTAACCACTGAGCCACCACGCAATGCTAACCACTGAGCCACCATATACAGTGCTAACCACTGAGCCACCGTATACAGTGCTGACCACTGAGCCACCATATACACTGCTATCCACTGAGCCACCATATACAGTGCTAACCACTGAGCCACCGTATACAGTGCTAACCACTGAGCCACCATACAGTGCTAACCACTGAGCCACCATACAGTGTTAACCTCTGAGCCACCATACAGTGCTAACCACTGAGCCACCATACAGTGCTAACCACTGAGCCACCATACAGAGCTAACCACTGAGCCACCATACAGTGCTAACCACTGAGCCACCATACAGTGCTAATCACTGAGCCACCATATACAGTGCTAACCACTGAGCCACCATACAGTGCTAACCACTGAGCCACCGTATAACCTGCTAACCACTGAGCCACCATATACAGTGCTAACCACTGAGCCACCATATACAATGCTAACCACTGAGCCACCGTATACAGTGCTAACCACTGAGCCACCGTATACAGTGCTAACCACTGAGCCACCATATACAGTTCTAACCACTGAGCCACCGTATACAGTGCTAACCACTCAGCCACCGTATACTCTGCTACCCACTGAGCCACCATATACAGTGCTAACCACTGAGCCACCATATACAGTGCTAACCACTGAGCCACCATGTACAGTGCTAACCACTGAGCCACCGTATACAGTGCTAACCACTGAGCCACCGTATACAGTGCTACCCACTGAGCCACCTGTATACACACAATTAATTTCACCGCACTCCCCTAAATATTAGTAAATAAACTATATATGCATTCTAGACTACCCGATTCTTTAGAATCGGGCTCACAGCTAATCTAATATATAAAGCTGAATGTGTGTATGTCTGTATGTGTGTGTATGCATATCCGGGATTGGCATCTACACCGTCGCAACTACAGCCACAAAACCAGGCCTAGAGTGGCATCATGAAGAAGAGATGGAGATGGAGACATACGTGAGCTGGAACTCCACCACACTTTCCCGTTTGGGCCTCATTTGCAATAAATGGAATCGAATCCTGAGCTCCGTTGCAAGCCACAGACCTGAGGAGCGAGTCCAAGCAGTCAGTTGACTCTTACCCTATGGCATCTGGGACATATGTAAGACTGCAGATGATCTGGCAGTATGTCAGGCTAGATTCCTGCTACAGCCGGTGTTGCACTCACAGTAACAGCTAATAGATTCCCATTCCCCAAGACCACCAGGACCAGGACCAGGACCTTTATCAGAAGCCTGAGGAAGAGGAGCACCTATAAGGTACTGTTTCCCAGCTGTGTGGATCATCCTCACCACCTCTAGCAGCATTAAACTAGGGCAATGTCATTGGGGACCCCTACCTTCTCCAAGCACTTATCCAACAAGGCATTAACCACCCTGTCCTCCTGTGATATTTGTTGAGATTCAACATGCAAATGCCATTGCCCGGTACTGGCTGCATGGGCCTAAGATTAATGACTTCCTCAACCAATGCACCAAAAGCAAGGTGGTTGCATTCTGGCAGGATAAGGAGTAGGGGTTCCTAGTGGAACATGGCACTAAACATAGGTGCTATGTCAACCGCTCTGCCCCGCAGGTTGACGATCTTCCCTAAAGAGTACATACAACCTTTGGGGGGAAGAGGTCAGTTTCATCAAGGTGTGGGACATGAAGGTTTGGTTTGCGGTTTGTGTAGGTTAGCTTTGCACTGCCAGCCAATTTAAGAAGTGGCAGGAGGAGGCCGACCTGGAAAGGAGATGGCTTCGAGTGCAGCCAAAGTGTCGCTTGGTTGGCCAGATAAATGCAAGCAAACCCATAGGGCATGTTGATGTTCCCCAAGGTGGTCCTGGTCCTGTTGTGCTAGAGGGTGTGGTCAGACCCCAATTCCTCCATCACCCTCTCCAGTAATGGCCATGATGGACTTTGCTGGGGGTAGGTGATGGCAGAGAATCAGCCTAAAGGAGTAGCCCCTGCGACCCCCAAGACTGTCAAGCAGCAGACTACCATGAAAAAGTGTGACAACCATTCAATGAATGCCTGTAAATGGTGAAAGATGTAATCACTGGACCTTACTAAAGGCATGTTGGTGGGTCTATGAGACAGACCCATCTATAAGTTGGCAATTTGGTCAGAGAATGACTTATGTAAGGCATATGTTTTTGTTAATGTTCTAGCATTTTGCGCCATTTGTGCTTCCCCCTATTGGGCATTCATGCAGCCTTTGGGGTCCAACTGAAAGACTTTAATGGACTCTGCCCTTCATTGCTTCTCCACCATTATAACAGTCTGTGTGCTGATGCTGATATCTGTGGGACTTTTGTTATATTTCTATACTATGAATATTGTTATTGTTGCTGTAGTGTCTTGCAGTTCCATACCTCACACCTTTAGGCCAGAGGCCTGCTGCTTGTTTACCAGTCTCTGTAGGGTAGTATCAAAGCACCTGTTTGTAGAAACAATCCAGCACACAAGAAGTGAACTAAAAAAAACACTACTATAACACACACAGTCAAAAAACAAAAAAAAAATAACAACATACATAGTATAAAAAAATATACATATCTAATATATAAAGCTGAATGTGTGTATGTATGTATGTGTGTGTGTATGCATATCCAGGATTGGCATCTACACCGTTGCAACTACAGCCACAAAATTTTGTACAGTCACACGTCTGGACCCCGAGAGCGTCATAGGCTATGTTGTGAGGCGACATTTTAACCCTGCGTGTTCCAGTTCACCAAACAATTTTGCCCCTATCTACATAATGGGGAAAAAGTGAATGGAAACGTGTTGGAGGAAAATCGACAGCTGCCAACTACAGCCACAAAATTTTGCACAGTCACACGTCTGGACCCCCTATCTACATAATGGGGAAAAAGTGACAGTTACTAGTTAACAGTTGTGAATGAGAGGGGCTTAATGACAGCACCAAAGACTAACAGCATATACCAGCATATAGTCACTAAGGTGGGGCCCCAGCATGGGATATTCACCATGCACGGGGACATATATACACACCACACGCACACAAAGAGTAACAGCAAGTGTATAGTCTCTAAAGTGCAGCCCCAACATTGGATACTCACCACGCACCCGAACAAACACACACACACCACAAAGAGACGCACACAACACAGAGACACACACCCCATGGACACACACACCCTATAGCGACACATGCACTCACCCCACAGGGACACACACACACCACAAAGAGACACACACAACGCAGACACACACACACCACGCAGACCCCCCCACAGGGATACACACACATACACACCCTATAGGGACACATGCACTCACCCCACAGACACACACACACCACAAAGAGACACACACAACACAGTGACACACACACCCCACACAGACTCCCCCCCACAGGGACACACACACATACTCACCCTATAGGGACACATGCACTCACTCCACAGGGACACACACACCACAAAGAGACACACACAACACAAAGACACACACACAACACACAGATTCCCCCCACAGGGACACACACACATACACACCCTCTGGGACACATGCACTCACCCCACAGGGACACACACACACACACCACAAAGAGACACACACACATCACACAGACCTGCCCCCACAGGGACACACACACATACACACCCTATAGGGACACATGCACTCACCTCGCAGGGACACACACATACACACACCCCAGGGACACACACACCACACAGACAGATACAGATGTGCACAAATGACCTCACACAACTCGCCTCATACGTGTGCTATCTTTAATTTCCAAATATAAACATCTGATTAAAAACAGCCAATGTGCAGCACATGTGCCATATAGGGAATTAATCCACTTGAGGAAGACACATGTAGCGTCGAAACGCGTTGTGGGAGAAGGACCTGTACTGTGTTTATTGTAATAAACCTATAGGTAATATCTACAAAAGCGTTCGGCTTGTTCCATTATCCCTAGCGCTCATTTCTATATACCACATTTATTATTGCATTATATAGGGAATTAAGGCAGATGTCAGTCACATGAACTGTCTATTATATGTATGTGTGAGGTAACATATACTACCCGGCCGGGGGGAGGGTTTACTGTTGGCTGGAGATTTATTAGGCTGCCTATAGCAACCAATCACAGCTCAGCTTCTATTTTCTTACAGGTCATTAATATGACATATTCAAATTTTATTTTGTTATAGCTAACATCAGTTATTTATTAACCCGGGCGTAGCCGGGTAGTACAGCTAGTATATAAATATAATGAAAGTTCCACAGGGATCGACAGCAGCACACAAATTGTTAAAGCAGTGGAGAGGCAACGAAGGGCAGGGTCCATTAAAGTTTTTCAGTTGGACCCCAAACACTGTATGAATGCCCAGTAGGGGGAAGTGCAATCGGCGCAAAATGTTAGAACTTTAGTAAAAACACATGCCTTGGTCAAGTGCACCAAAAAACTGAAAAAATAAATCCCAAAAGTCATTCTTTGGTCAAAATTCCAAATAAGGGACGGGTCGCTGTCTCTCAGACACACCAACATGCCTTTATTAGGGTCCAGTGACATTGTATCTCACCATTTTCAGCCATTCCCTGTGTGGTTGTCGCATTTTATCATGGTAGTCTGCTTCCGGAAGGTCTTGGGGGGTCACAAGGACTACTTCTTTACTCGCATTCTCTGCCACCACCTGCCCCCCAGCACACTCCATCACAGCCACGACTGGAAAGGTTGATGGAGGAACTAGGGGCTGACCACGCCCTCTAGCACAGACAGGACCGGAACCATCTTGGTACATATCGACATGCCCTGTGGGTTTGGTTGCATTTAGCTGACCAACCAAGAGACATTTTGGCTGCACCCAATGCTAACTTCTCTTCAGGATAACCTCCTCCTGCCATTTCTAAAATTCTCAAATTGGCTGGCTGTGCAAAACCAACATACACCAACCGCAAACCAACCCTTCATGCACCACACCTTCATGAAAGAGACCTCATCCCCAATAAAGATGGTACATAGTATTTGGGGAAGTCATGCTGCATGGTGGAGTGGTTGATGTGGTCTCTATCCTGCCTGGATGCAACCACCTTGCCTTGGGTGCACTGGTTGTGGAAGTCATTAGCCTAAACTCATGCAGCCAGTACCGGGTGATGGCATCTCCATGTCGAATCTCCTCAACAAATGACACAAGAGGATGGGGTGGTTAATGCCTTGTTGGATAGGTGACATGACATTGTGGCAATTGAATACCTCTGGAGGTGGTGAGGTGATCCACACAGCTCGGAAACAGTGTCTTCTAGGTTCTCATCTTCCTAAGGCTCTCCATAAAGGTCCTGGTCCTGATCCTGGTGGTATTGGAGAACGGGATCCATTAGCTGTGACTGCGAGTGCAATACCGGCTGCAGCAGGAATCTAGCCTGTCATACTGCCAGATCATTTGCAGACTTACATGTGGGACTCCCGCTCCCGGATGCCATAGGATAAGAGTCAACTGACTGCTGAGACTCGCTCCTCAGGTCCACGGCTTACATCAGAGCCCAGGATTGGATCCGCACCTTATTACAGATGAGGCCCAAACTAGCAAATGCGGTGGAGTTCCAGCTCACATATGTCTCCATCTCCATCTCCTCTCCATGATGCCAATCTGGGTCTAGTTCTGCTGATCTAACTTTTGCCCCTGGGGGCTTTAAGACAATGACATCTTCCAACTCCAGGTCAGCCATACATTGCAGAAGATCCATCAGTAAAGTACTACCGAATGTAGACTGTGTACCTACATGCATACCACTGGGAATGAACAGGTTAGATGGAAGGAGACTCTGACACAGTGCCGCATATTTGGGTGTGTTTGTTTGCTTTCTCTAAGGGACCCGCTTCTTCCATTGAGTGACATGATTCAGACCCAAGCAATTACTACTAGAGTTAAATGCACACTATTGTTGCCTAATGCCTAGATGCTAATTAACGCCTGAATGTCAGGCCATAAGGTATAACAACTGGGTTGCTGTTACCAATAAGACCATGTATGTGAAGCATATAATGGCGATATGGTATTTTTATGAGTTGCTATCACATAAGTGTAGAACAAATGGGCTAACATGCTGCAGACCCTCTGAAATAATAAAAGGTTGCTCTTCAATAAAAAATAAAATATTCACAAAAAATGCTTATAAAAATATTAAGCTCTCTTAAACTGATGTTTTAAGGACATTTTAAGCTTCCTGGACTTCACATCTGCTGCCACATCTGGTAATGTTTCCAAAATTCAGACTCTATAGGTGTCAAAACACCTGTAAACTAGAGATGAGCGTTGTTTGATTTGAAATGTTCGCCAATCTCAAGTTCAACCTGTTTTGGACGATGTTCGAGTCAATCGGCGAATGCAAACAATTAGTTAAAATTCGGCAGTTCGAGGTTATGTTCGATAATGCTTCGTTCACCAAAAGTGTAACTGGCTTTTCACAGTAATACTGTTATTGAATGTTTTGTCCATGCTCAGTTTTAGAACTGAAATGAAAAGGAAGATGAAATAGCAGACAAGACAATGTGGGATTTTGGTTAGTAAGAGGCAATATAAGGTCCAGAGAGGTAGATCAGCATGTTATCAGCGTAGAGATGATACTGAAAGCCGTGAGACTCTATGAGTTGTCCCAGATCGAAGGTGTAGATGGAGAAGAGTAAGGGTCCTAAAACTGAGCCTTGGGGAACACTGACAGATAGGGGGCGAAATGAGGAGGTAGTGTGGGAGAGGGAGACGCTGAATGTCCAGTCTGTAAGATAAGAAGAGATCCAGGAGAGGGTAAAGTCTGTGTTACCAGGAGTTGAGAGAATGTGTCCAAGAGGGAGTGGTTCATGGTTTCAAAGGCAGCAGACAGGACCAGGAAGAGGAGGACAGATTAGTGTTGCTTGCTCTTGACAGTTAGTAGGTCATTGATGACTTTAGTTTAGTGACTTTAGGGCATTTTCATTTGAGTGATACAGACAGAAACAAGATTGTAAAATGTCAAAGAGGGAGCAGGAGGAGAGGTGGGAGGACAGTTCAATATGGACATGCTCTTCCAGTAGTTTTGATAGAAGTGATATGGAGCGATAGCTAGATACAGAAGATGGGTCGAGGGAGGGCTTTTTGAGCATGGGTGTGATTGAGGCATGTTTAAAACATGAGGGGAAGATACCAGTTGTTAGTAAAAGGTTGAAGAGATGTATTAGGGTTGGGATAAAGACTGTCGGATGAGGTGGGATAGGAGCCGGTCATGTTATGATCCGATGACTTAGGAGTAACATGAAGATTCCACAGAAGTCGTTAGTAAATATACTGACTGTGATACCTGACTCAATATCGCAACTAGAAGTAGCTGTGGGATGTAACTAACCATGCCCTACACACCTCAACATGGCCAGAGAACTACCGTAGCTATCCCTAGAGATGAAAATAGGAAAAGCTATCTTGCCTCAGAGCAGAACCCCAAAAGAGTCTACATTGTAAAGCGCTGCGGAATATGTTGGCGCTATATAAATAAAGTATTATTATTATTATTATTATTAAAAGAGCAGCAAGCCCCCTTAACTGGGAAACAGGAGAGGAAAAGACACACACAGGCAGAATATAGAGTTCAGCAAAAGAGGTCACACTAGCTAGATAGTAAAGATAGGATAGAATACTATTGCAGTCAGCATTAAAATACTATCAAAAAATCTCCAACAGCAGATAGTGTCAAAAATTACCCTGAGTCCACTAAGACTTGGCGCTCTCTATATCTGCAGAACTTCTGTGAATCAAACAAGAATAAACAAGAACCAATAACAGTGACTAGCAATTACTTTCCAGGAAGAAAACTTCCAAACTGAGAGCAGATAAACAAATATGCAGACTAAATTTCAAACCCACAACTCAGAGCAAGACAAATTGAAAACAGATCCACAAGCACACAACATGTGCACCACATAGTAAAAAAAAAAACATTCACTTAGCTTGCAAGTATTTCAGCAGACCAGGAGAAACCAGGAAAAGGTGTGGACACCTCCAGGAACATTTACAACTGGCAAGGACTGATCAGTTTCAAACCACTATATACTCCAATCTGAACCTGACTGCCAATCATCAAGATCAGCTGTGGAACTCTCCAACACACAGCCAGCAGCATTACCAGCAACAACCACCGAATGGAGCTCACAACCAGAATTCCTCCTTAATGTATTCACAACTGGGTCAAATGTTCTTGCCTAATTTGAAATTGGTGAACATATTGAGCAAAGTTAGCTCAACACTAGTAACAAACTCAAAGCACGAGACTGCATCCCCATTTGTACAGAGTACTGTCATAGCACTGTTCTTCTCTGCTCCTATTCACGTTGCTGTCTATGAGGCAAGGTATGGTTTTAATACAGAGTAGGACTGGGTACACCCTATCTCGTTGGGTTAGCTTGTACGCTTTTTGATCAAAGAGTGTTACCTGTGTACTCTATGTTATTTAAGTGCACTACTACTATTTTCTTATTTACTGTATTATAGGGTATATGCTAATTTTTTGTTTTTCTGGATTTTGTCTGTGAAATGGTCACGGCGTAAACATGATCCTATTGCACAGATACCAACATCTGCCACGCTCCGGCTAATTCTTTTTGTTTTTCGGGATTTTTTTGTACTTTGTGAAAATGAGGGTGTAGTTCCTCCCTCTGAGCTAGGCCGTTCATCTATAAACCTTTCCATGGAAAGGTTCTGTACTATGCTATGTGGCAGACAAATTGGAACATGGGTAACTTTGAGATCGGCCATTGCAGCTGATGAGGGTTACATGTTACCTGTTAAAGCCCTTATACATTTTTTTTATTATAAGAAATGTAGGCTTACATAAGCCTTAAATAAGTGTTTCAATGTTCAAATTTTTTTTATTGATATGTAATTGTATGATCTATATCAAAAAGAGGTCTCTCAGCACAATAAAAGCAATTTTTATTCAGAGTGCCAAATCCAAGTCATTAAGAGCTATGCCAAAGTATTAATTATTACAAATGCTTGGTACTTTAACAATGAATTTGAAGAGGCAATAATCTAGTTGTTCTCAATACCACGGACAATTTAGCAGCATATTTTCCGCTGTCTATGGTTCCGCTCATCACATCGTGTCATATTATTTCGCAGTAAGTAACAACAATGTACAAAATAAATGGATGCTGCAGTTCATGATGTTATATGAACGGATTATTCAAGTGAAAAAAATCAACATTACTAAATTAGATATTCATTAAAAAGTAATTATTTAGAATGTTCCATGGATAGTTATATTCATAGATCACACTTTCCAATAAAAGAGTACTATCACTAAGCTGGAAAATTTTCTTATCAATATTAATTAAGCAGTAGGTTTTTCATTTTTGTAAATGTGGAAATATAGGTGTCTACAGAATAATGCTGCTTTCCCAAGACAATATTTTTATTACAGTAAACATCTCTATCCTAAATGCAGGCACATATGTTTTTTTTGTTTATATGTGCCAGTTTTTGTTAAACAATCTAACGGAAAATGCTACGCTTATCAGTCCTTGAAGCCTGAATGACACAAAAGGCTCCAAATGCTGTTGTGTTGGTCTTGTTCCCAATCTTCTATTCAGTTAGTGAGACAAATTGTAAAATGAAAGCTCTTACTTATCATGCAGGCTGTTGGGCCAAGTGTGTCTCTTCCTGGCTCAAGGTAGAGGAATAACATCTCACTTTCACTGATGAGGAAGGTTACATAAGGGACAGTCTTTTCCTGTAAGCTCTAGTAAACCCTACACTATGGAGAAAAAGGAAGCAAAAGAATAGAACTATGGTCCACTTTAGTAAACTTCTGATGAAAGTGCATCACTACAATGACAAGAAAAATAAAATGATTGATACAAGGAAGAGTGTTGGCTCTACTTTTAAACAAGAAAAATGGCTACCCTTTATGTTTTGTGGTGTCTGCCCATCGTCTTTAATAACTTGTGAATTGGGTTCCTTAAACTCCTTTATATCCTCAGATGTGCCCCTGCATACCTCAGAAAAAGAGTTTTATACTTGTTCCATGCTGTATGTAAATTATACAATCCAGTCCGATGGGTGTGTCCAGATTGCAATCAGCCACGCAGCGGTTCTTTCAAATGATGACCTTGTCCCTTCAGATGCCAGCTCTTCTAACTGCATGAAAGTGGATGAATGTCTATGTCATTCACACTATGCTGAAGTCTTGCATATATGCTGTGGAGTCACTGGTTGTTCAAGGGCACAGTGAGGCACACCTGTGCAATTCCACTGTGCAGGTGTGAGACTACAATCATAGTGTAGATGACATAGAGACATCATCAAGTAATATGCAGTTAGAAAGGGCAGTGTTTGAAAAGACTGGGGCAATGCTGATCGCAATCTGGAGACACTCATTGGACAGCAACCCAACGCATCGGACAAGTATATGTCTCCTTTTCCAAAGTATGCAGGGGAACGTCTGAGGCTATAAAGGTGCTACAGGAGCCCCATTCATATGGTCTTAAAGGTGATGGACAGGGATTATAATCAAAATAATAATGACAAGTTTTCCTTTAAAGATGAGTGAATTAAACATCAAAATAGCCAAATTTGCCAATTTTTTTTAAGGAGGACCTGTCACCCCCCTGGTGCATGGCAATCTAAATGCACCACTGCATGCAGCATGTCTGCTGCATTCAGGGAAGGCCTCCCCCATGTCTCTAGCCCCCCTGTGCCCTGTGAAATAGACTTATAAATCTTAAACATAGTGAGTCCAGAGGGCTTTCTTTCTTATGCAGTCAGCGTTGCACTTTTTGGGACCATTGACAACTGCATATGGCCAGCAATGTTTCACAGGCATGTGTGAATAGTGTCTTGCATTTCCATACTTCAAATCATCAGGCCAGAGGCCTGCAGCTTGTTTGCTGGTCACTGTAGGGCAGTATCAAAGCATCTCTTTGCAGAAACAGTCCAGCACACAAGGAGTGATGTGAATACAACTTTACTGTAGCACAGATTATAATAAGTCTCAAAGACACATGTATAAATATACACAGTAAATATGAGGAAAGTCCCTCAGGGATCAGTAGACTCCATTACAATGACGCATAATTCATTAAGGGCAGAGTCCATTAAGAATTTTGACATGTAGCCCAAAGGCTGCAGTCCCACCAATGCAGCCGGGGGAAGCACAATGTGTGCTAAATTTGGGAAGGGGAAAAATAAAATTAATAACTCATAAACAACTGAAACAAAGTCCTTTTCTGGACAAAATGTCAACTAAAGGATGGGTCAGTGACTGAGCAACTTGCCTTTTTTAGGGAAATCCACTTTAATTGGAGTAAAAACTGTCTAGCTGCCTGGGATGGAGGTCTTCATTACTCATTATACTACGTTGCCAGACAGTCTCGGGGATTTGCAGGGGCGACTCCTCCAGAGGCATTTTGTGCCACCACCTGCCCCCCTAGAACATTCCATCATGTTTACCACTGGAGAAGAGAGTGGATAAATTAGTGATGATCACTCCATGTAGAAAAGATGGGATCAACTTGGGCAACACCTTCACGCCCTTCAGGATCAATGACCCCATTGAGTTTGAGTGAAGCTGGCTAGCCAACCAAGAGAGGCCTGACCTCCATTCGATGCATCATTTTCTCCAGGTTGGCCTCCTGTTGATAATTTTCAAACTCATCAGCGGTGGCAGCCCATTTTATGCCAAACGTTAACCACCACTTGCTGTTCATCACCTTCCCTGTTGGAAGGATGGTCATGCAACAGGGTGTACCAATTGACATAGCACCGATGACCAGTGCTTTCTTTGGCTATGAAGTCAAACCCCCTATCCAGGATGAATGCCACCACCTTGCCTCGGGTGCATTGGTCATCAAAGTAATTGGCCATAGGCCCATGCAACCACTCTCAGATAATGGTATCCTTGCTTTATCATGCAGTTGCCTGGAGGTAGCAGGGGTTACCACAAGGCATGCTCCAAGTTGAAGCCCTCTGGTGGAGGGTGCTACACAAGTCTGGGAAACAAGGCCTTCTGCCTCTACTATCTCCTCCTCTTCCTCCTCCTTCTCAGCCTCACCATCCTCCTCATCCTCCTCCTCATCTGGATTTGCATATCCAGTGGCAGCAGCAATGGTTGAAGGTGTAATAACGCCAGGCATGAGTTATTATGTGAGAGATAATTCTTACTGGTTGAAGGAAAAAGGTATTATTGCACACTGCTTGCCAATGAAAGATGCAACAAGGATGTTCACAGTATGATTTCGATACACTTTATTCCTCTACATGTTTCGTGATGTTCAGATTGCTTCCTCAGGAGTGAATTTTAAAGTATGTTTGTTTTAAATGTTTTTGATGTAACCCTTACACATTTTTAGCATGACATCTATTAAAAATATTTGTGCAGACACAAGTGCAATGGCTAAATGATTCAAATGTTACCAGACGGGTCGGTCGTGGTGGGGTTTTTAAAAAAGGCAAACTCAGCATGCCTTTTTCTGTTTAAATATGGATCCACATGTGTCTATGTATAGACTGCTCCTGAGGAAGTGGTGTGAACACCATGAAACATGCAAAGAAATAAAGTGTATCGAAACCATACTACGGACATCCTTGTTGAACCTTTCACCGGTGAACAACGCAGAATAATACCCCTTTCTTTCAACCAGCAAGAATTATCACATAAGTGAACAAGAGATGGCCTCGCATGTTGCTGTCCCTCTGCAATAATTAAGGTTCACTCTCCCCCCCCAATAACAAAAAATGATAATAATAATAATAATAATAATAATAATAATAAAATGAAAATAAAATAACTAAATATATAATTATCTATCTGTATATATATATATATATATATATATAAAGAAAAAAACAGACAGCACTTCCTTAAGTACTTCAGGCCAGGTGCAAATCTATATAGCTGAATTACATATGTATCAATCTGATAGCAGCACACTGATTAAGCTAATACATGCAGACAATGATGTTTCTAGGTGTTGTTTTGAGAAAAAAATAAAAACTAAAATGTTTCTTTCAAAAAACTCAGATTTTTTTTTTTCTTTATGGTTCTTAGCGCATGCATTGGCCAATATTGAATTGGCCTTCAACTACTTTACGGCGACCATAATTCTGAAGGTTCTGAAGGGTCAGAAACGTAAGTCTCCAAAGACTGATTTGTTCTCTCAGTCTGACCATTAGACTAGGGATGAAACGCCGAAGAAAAAGACAAAGCAATACCCAGCTTAGCACAGAAGGCCCTCCAAAACCGAGAGACAAATTGGGCACCCTGTCAGACACAATATTCTCTGGAATACCATGCAAACGAAAAACATACTGAAAAAACAATGTAACCAATTCCAAAGAAGAAGGCAATTTAGACAAAGGAACCAAGTGATCATCTTAGAAAACCTGTCACAAATAACCCAGATAACAGTCATCCTCTGGGAAACAGGAAGGTCAGAAACAAAATCCATAGAAAAATGCGTCAACGGCCGCTCAGGTACAGGTAAGGGCAAAAGCAACCCACTAGCCCCGGAACAACAAGGCTTGGCCCACTCACAAGTCTCACATGACTGCACAAAAGAACGCACATCCCGGGACAAGGAAGACCACCAAAAAGATCTACTGACCAAATACCGGGTACCAAAGGTGCCAGGAAGACAAGCCAACACAGAACAGTGAACCTCAGAAATAACTTTAGTAGTCTACTGGGCAGAAAAAAACAATTTCCCCACAGGATATCTCTCAGGTATATCTGCCTGAAATTCCTGAAGAGCAAGTCATAAATCGGGGGAAACAGCAGAAAGAACAACCCCCTCCTTCAGAATGCCGACCGGCTCCGAGAACTCAAGAAAATTAGCCAAAAAAGTGTAAGAGAGAGCATCAGCCTTAACATTCATAGAACCAGGGAGGTACTAGACCACAAAATCAAAATGAGTAAAAAACAATGACCATCGAGCCTGCCTAGGAATCAGCCTCTTGGCAGACTCGTGATAAACCAGATTCTTGTGATCAGTCAAGACCACAACATGATGCTTAGCCCCCTCCAGCCAATATCGCCACTCCTCAAATGCCCACTTCATGGCCAGCAACTCCTGATTTCCGACATCATAATTGTGTTTAGCGGGTGAAAATTTACGGGAAAAGAAGGCACAAGGGTGCATCGAGGAACCAACAGGATCTCTCTGAAACAAAACGTCCTCAGCACCAATCTCAGAGGCATGAATCTCCACCTGAAACGGAAAAGAGACATCCGGTTGTCACAACACAGGAGCAGAAGTAAACCGTCTTTTCAGCTCCTGAAAGGCGAAAACAGCCGCAGGGGACCAATGCTCCACATCAGCCCCCTTCTTATTCAAATCGGTTAATGATTTAACCACGCTGGAAAAATTGGCAATGAACCGATGATAAAATTAGGAAAACCCAAAAATTTCTGAAGATTCTTCACAGACGTGTGCTGAACCCAATCATGAATAGCCTGAACCTTAGCAGGATCCATCTCAATAGACGAAGGAGACAAAATGAAGCCCAAAAAAGAAATCTTCTGGACCCCAAAGAAACACTTAGACCCCTTAACATACAAAGCATTGTCAGAAAGACAGTCCTGACCTGTGCCACATGAGAATCCCTATCGTCTGAAAAAATCTAAATATCATCCAAATACACAATCAGGAACTTGTCAATAAACTCTCGAAATATGTCATGCATAAAGGACTGAAAATCGGATGGAGCATTAGTAAGCCCAAACGGCATCACGAGATATTCAAAATGGCCTTCAAACGTATTAAACGCCGTTTTCCATTTGTGACTCTGCTTAATACGAACTAGATTTTATGGCCCCCTAAGGTCAATCTTAGTAAACCAACATGCACCCTTAATCCTAGAAAACAAGTCGGAAATCAAAGGTAGAGGGTATTGAAACTTGACCGTGATCTTATTCAAGAGGTGATAATCAATACAGGGTCTCAAAGAGCCTTCTTAGCAACAAAAGATAACCGCACCCCCAACGGCGAAGAAGACTGGTGAATATGTCCTTTCTCCAAAGAATCCTTAATATAGCTCCGCATAGCAGCATATGGTGGTCTCCGCAAGGATTCCACTCCAGGGCTAGGCTCTGTTAATTCCTTTGTCATATCCTTAACTTGTAACTGAGTGGGATATTGACTAAAAGGGCCACTTAATATGGTGGTTATGGTGGTCTCCGCAAGGATTCCACCCCAGAGCTAGGTCCTTTACTGGAAGGATATCTGGCTAGTCCCGTATTTGAGACTCTTAATCGAGGCTCCACGGACTCCATTTGCATATTCAAATTTCCAGGGGGCAATGCATCATGGATTTCACTGTGTTTGAGCGCTTTAGCCGGCTGCCGCAGTGTTTTCCTTGACTGGTCTCCCTGAGATCACTGAGTGCTTTGTGATGTTGGTCTATCAGGCATTGCTCCCACCTAGCCAGAATCCTACTCCACACTGATGAGGGGCAATACCCCGAAACAGCTGTCTGTGGATGGATACCTGGCTCTGTTAATTCCCTTGTCATATCCTTAACTCGTAATTGAGTGGGATATTGACTAAAAGGGCCACTTAATATGGTGGTTATGGTGGTCTCCACAAGGATTCCACCCCAGGGCTAGGTCCTTCCATGGAGGGATATCTGGCTAGTCTCGTGTTTGAGACTCTTAATAGAGGCTCCACGGACTCCATTTGCAAATAGCAGCATATTCAGGCACAGACAAGTTGAAAAGTCGACCTTTAGGAAACTTTCAGCCTGGCACCAAATCAATCGCACTCTCTGTGTGGTGGAAGAGAACTGGACTTGGGCTCATCAAAAACATCCTGAAAATCAGACAGAAACTCCGGAATCTCCAAGGGCGAAGAGGAGATAGATATCAAAGGAATGACATCATGTACTCCCTGACAACCCCAGCTAGTCACAGACATAGACTTCCAATCCAAAAGAGGATTATAGACCTGCAACCATGGAAAACCCAGCACAACCACATCATGCAGATTATGCAAAACCAGAAATCGACAAACCTCCTGATGAGCTGGTGCTATGCGCACTGTCCACTGCATCCAAAACTGGGGCTTATTTTAAGCCAAAGGCATAGCATCGATGCCCTTAAAGGAATAGGGTCCTGCAATGGCTGCATAGGGAAGCCACAACGCCTGGCAAACTCAAAATTTATCAAGTTTAAGGCCGTGCCTGAATCCACAAATGTATATACAAAAAACTACTCAAAAGGCAGCATCAGAAAATTCTTACCATCAACAGCCAGATACAAAACCAACACAGCACTTGACAGGATGCAGTCAGACCCCATTATGTGGAGCAAGCCCAGGTGCAGGCTGATAAAATCACCTCTACCTACAAAGACATGTGGGAGGTGACTTGCCATGCACATATTGGGCCTGCATAGGACGGCATTAACACTGATACATATGATGCAGAGTGTCTGATCGCTAACCATTGGTCCTGCCACCTGACCAAACGGGCTGCCCAGTACTATGTCTCTGCACCACTGGATGAATGGTGCCCCAGTGGGCCCAACTGTACCCTGCAATTGATAAAAAAGTGCAAAAAGTTTATGATGAACAAAAAAACTATATAGGGTATTGGTATTGGTAAGACACTTAAGCTCATGATCCACGTCACGGATCCCCATGCCCCATGTAACTAACCAGGCCCTAGACACCTCGATACGGCCAGAGAACTAGTTACCCCTAAAGATGGAAACAGGAAAGTCTATCTTGCCTCAGAGCAGAACCCCAAAAGAATAGCAAGCCCCCCACAGATATTGACTGGGAAACAGGAGAGGAAAAAACACACACAGGCAGATAATAGAGTTTAGCAAAAGAGGCCACACTAGCTAGATAGTAAGGACAGGATGGAATACTATTGTGGTCAGTATTAAAAATACTATCAAAAACCTCCAATGGCAGATAGTACCAAAAAATAACCCTGAGTCTGCTAAGACTCGCGCCCTCTATATCTGCAGGAACTTCTGTGAATCAAACTAGAATATATAGGTTCTAACACCAGCAGAACTGGAAGCATCAGACAACAGTGAATAGCAATTCATACCTAGGAAGAAAACTTCCAAACTGAGAGCAGGTAAACAAATATGCAGACTAAATATCAACGCACAACTCAGAACAAGACAAGCAATAAGCAGATCATCAAGCACACAACATGTGTGCCACAAAATAACAAAACCCCATTTATTTAGCTTGCAAGGATTCAGCAGAGCACGAAGAAATCAGGGAGAGATGTGAACACCTCCAGGAATAATTACAACTGGCAGAGATTGATCAGCTCCAACCACTTATACTCTCCAATCCGAAGCAGACTGCCAATTATCAAGATCAGCTGAGGAACTCTCCAAAACACAGCCAGCTGCATCACCGACAACAACCACAGGAGGGAGCTCACAACCAGAATTCTTCATTAATGAATTCACAACAGTATTGGCTTAACCAGTGTGCTGCTATCATTTTGATACATATGTAATTCAGCTATATAGATTTGTACCTGGGCTGAAGAGCTTAAGGAAGTGTTGTCTGTTTTTTTCTTCATTAATTATGTGTGGAACAAGCTGGTTCTACTGCTAGACTTGCACTCCTGCCTCCCTACCATAGGGTCCATCTGAAGTGGTATGTCTCCTGCTACTGCCCATTGTAACAGAGAGAGACCCCTAGGGTACAGGAGAGGTTTTTAGTGTAGACAGGGACCCTTCAGAATTATGGTCAACATGAAGTGGTTAAAGGGCAGGCATATATTGGCCAATACATGCGCTAAGAACCATAAGCAACAAAAAAAATCTGAGTTTTCTTGAAAAAAAGTTTTTAGCTTTTATTTTTTCTCAAAATAACACCTAGGAACATCATTTTCTGCATGTATTGGCTTAACCAGTGTGTATCATTTTGATACATACAGTATATATCAAATATATATATATATATATTGTGAGGCATGGCGGTGCCATGGCACTTGGCCGACATGACTCACATGGCCTGCTGCAACCTAGCAGTACACAAAGGGGTTAACAGCATTTGGACCTGTGTGTGTGTAGGAGTGCTGTCCTAGACCTGAATGGTGCACAAAGGAGTGATGGTGGGTTTACACGTTTCAATATCGTTGCGATATCGCAACTCAATGGCGCGGGAGCGCGCATTTAGTGCACGTTTCTCCCGCATCGCATCGGAGGTTTACACGCTGCAATATCGGAATACAAAGTCCGTGCGATGTCTACGCCCCCCAACTCAGGATCGAACATTTAACATGGGAGTGAATGGGTGACGTTTAAAATCGCATCGTAGTTGGGCTGTCACACAGCACGATCCGGCTCCAATCTCCCTTCAATATCGGAGCATTGAATAGCACGCTCATTCAATCCCCGATATCGCATTGACATCGTTCCTGTATCGTATTGGACGTTCACACCATACAACGCAGGAACGATATCGGGTCCAACGATTGAACCACGTGACTTTTCATTGAAATTGAACTCCGATATCGCAACGTGTAAACCCGCCATTACCAGCAGCAAGATCTGTGCATGAGTGGTACAGATTAAAAACACTGTGGTGCAGCTGTGGGTGGGGGAGCAGATGAACTTGCCTAGTGTTGTGAGCTGAGAGATTGGGCCATTCAGTCTGTGAATACAGCTCAAGTCCTAGAGCTGGAAAAGCCTGCTAATGAGGACATGTTGTGGCTGCAGTGTGCTCTGAGGCTGGGAAGCTTATAACAGATCCTGGTTCCTAATATCTGGACTGTCAGGAGACAGTATATGGAGCAGCCATTCACCTGTTATGGTACCTTTACACGCCGCTACAGAAGGTTAGAAACAACCGGGTGTCGGAGACAATTGTATCTTGCACCGTCAAAACACCGCGAGGTAGCGGCGTGTAAATCAGGTTGTTGCCACCGATCACTGTCGAGACCTGTTATTGAGCAGTGCTCAAAAACAGGTTGGTTTCAACCCGATGGTAGCGGCATGTAATCGAAGAACAGGAAGGTTTTTGCGACACCTAGTGAACTCCCTGGGGCGTGACACAGCCTCCGGGATACCGCGCCCCATCAGCAATCATTGGTGGAAGCTCCTGCGTTACAATTGGTTGTCCCTGCATAGGGTGGCATATTTAAGGAGCTGACCAGTCACACTACACAATTGCAATAGCATCATGTATTAGCCAGCCTTCCTGCGCTGGCAGGCCAATCATGATGCTATTGCACTGTCCAATCACCGTACGAGCGCCTCGTAATCCACAACTCTGGCACGCCTATGTGTTGTCCCTGCTGCCCCAGGTCCTCCCATATTACTTTGTGGTAGCGGCGTGTAAATCAGGGAAGGTGCTCTACAGAAGGTAACCTGCGGCACCCGTCGGTGCTTCCAGGGATAGAAAAAACCTTCTGTAGAGCACCTTGTAGCGGCGTGTAAATGCGGTATCAGGTACCGTTAGCAACCGTTGGAACGTGCTCGTGCACGTGAGACACCCGGTTGTTTCTAACCTTCTGTAGCGGCATTATGCGGTTATCGCGGCAGTTGCGTTTTTTTCACCGCAACTGCCGCGATCAACATAAAACACTGGTTGATCCATTGGCTGGGAACACACCTAACCATAAGATTAGGTGTTTTTCCCAGTCAGCGAGTCTTCTAGTGAGGGTCTTGGCCTCAAAGAATCAGGGAAAGTTTTAAGGCTATTTTAAATTTCAAACATTTTTCCTGAACAAAGCTGCCTTCACTGATTTTTGAGTAAATTGCTCAAGTTTCCAATCGCCAATAGAATCTCCAATTTTTGTGCCAAATTTGAAATTGGCGAACATATTCGGGGAAAGTTTGCTCATCTATTATGATCCGCTTTACACACACAGATATCTGTGACCAACTTTTGAACAAATCTCTGGTTGCAGTGAAATCATGGACACATTGATACATTTGTACACAGCCACAAGATGGAACAATGTGTCCATGATTTCACTGCAACCAGAGATCTGTTCAGAAGTTGGACACAGATATCTGTGTGTGTAAAGTGGCCTTATAACACTGAAACCGATTCTATCAAACAAGTAAACTTATTCAGACAACAACCATAAAATTGTTGAAGATTAGTCTTTGAGCGTTTTCTACAGATGCGGAAAAATAAACCTAATCAAAAAGGGTCACGTCTGGAGAGTTTTACAACAGTAAGATGTCTTATGTTTTTATATTAACTTTACAGAAATAATTTTAAACTACAATTATTGTCCCTACCCAGATCTGATGTTTGTTCCAGGTTCTGGTTGATACTGTAGGCTGTATTTTATATGTATGTTATTAAGGCTGCCTTCACATTTGCGTATGAAGCGCAGCGTACCAAACGCAGCCAAACGCTTGCGCAAATGCGTTCCTATGTTTAACATGGGAACGCATGTGCCTGCGTATGGCTGCGTATGGCCGCATTTGTGCTCGGATGTGCATAATTTATGCGCCCTCCGACCGCACTCCAGACGCAGCATGCATTTTTTTGTGCGTTTGCGGCGCTTGTTCTATCCGCAAGCGCCCGCAAGCGCACAAAAAATGCATTGATCTCAATGGATCCGCAGTGTCCTCTGCATGACACCGCAGGAGAACGCTGCGGATCTCATTGAGATCTCTCCCGGTGGCCGCCGGTGATGTCACAGGAGATCACCGACGGACACCGGGAGATCAGCTGTAGCCTCTGATGATCTCTTCCTCCCCGCTGCCGGTAATCTCCTAACGGTGTCGGCGGGGAGAAACAGCTGATGTGACAGCTGTTTGAATTTCCCGCGCCGACACCGAGAGGAGATGTCGGCGCGGGAAGATTCAAACAGCTGTCAGATCAGCTGTTTAACCCCGCTGACAGGTCCCGGAGCTTACTGGCGGCCGAGAGGAGAAGATCTCCGCCACTGATCTCCACCTACAGCCCGCCCCCAGACACCGCCGATTGACTGCACAGGCTCCATAGTGATGTGTCCGCAGGCGGACATTCTCCGCTGCGGACACATCATTAGAAAGAAAAATGACCCTGCTTTCACTGCATTTGTGTCTGCATGCCGTCAGCATGCAGACACAAACGCAAATGTGAAGCCAGCCTAAGGGACCTAGGGTACTGCATGAATGAGGAAAAATATATACTTAGCTCCTTGATATGTGCTGCTCCTCCACACATAGCCATGTGTGCCCCTAGTCTCCAGACATAAAAAATCCAGTGATCAATGTAGCCAATCACAGTTTCTTCCACTCACACTTAGTTGTAAAGGTGGCAGCTAATCAGTGACAGCAGACTGGCTGCAGCAGTCATGAAATATAGTTTATATATAGGAAACAAAAAAGACATAGGGCTGAGAGGAGTGAAGCACAATCAGGCTATTAATAAGGGGTTTTCTAATAATGGACAACTCCTTTAAAATAGATAACATATTTATGTTCATGATCACTATGTTATATCTCCTTTAAAATAGCTCCACAGCAGTAATTTAGGATAACAAACGTTTAGTATTTAATATACTTCCATGAATTATCAGAGTATGTATTCTATTTA
The DNA here is from genome assembly GCA_033576535.1 of Allobates femoralis. Classification (NCBI taxonomy): domain Eukaryota; kingdom Metazoa; phylum Chordata; class Amphibia; order Anura; family Aromobatidae; genus Allobates; species Allobates femoralis. The sequence goes on along the minus strand of JARQOC010000445.1, from coordinate 33,807 downwards.
AGAAAAATGTCTTGCTATGAATGGCTGTATTACCATTAGTGATGAGTGAATTTATTAGGCACTATTTATTACTAGAGATGAGCGAAGTTTGCTTGAACATGTTCGCCAATTTCAAATCTGGGCCGAATTAAGCAATGTTCGTTCAGCCCCTTGAACATGAATGTTTAGCTGGAAAGTCAGGAATTTTGGACTTTGTTCGGTAATTGTTTAGATGTGTGTGTAGCTTGACTAGGACCGAAGCACTAGTGCTAATGCTCTAATCATAGCAGCCACCATGCTTATCTGAATGGTGAAATCAGTTGACGTCAGTGAGTCACTATACATACTGACTGGAGCTCACCAGAGTGATGTGCGCGGTCAACTGATCTGGTTATCATAGTAACCAAGTCAGGTGACCAGATCAGCTGACACGTTTGCTGTAACAATTGCTCAAGCTGATCTGGTCACTATAGCAATCGTGTAACGATCAGCTGTCATAATCTAATCATGTGACATGATTGCTATGGTGACCAGATCAGCTGAACGCGATTACCATGGCATTACCTGACTTGTTTACTATGGTGACCAGATCAGCTGACCGCACACATCAATCTAGCGAGCTTCGGTCAGGATGTGCAGTGACTCACTAAGGTTACCTGAGGTCACCATGCTTACCTGAATGGAAACCTCATGGAGTCACCGCACATCCTGACCAGTGCTCGTTCAAATGCAATTCAGTGACTGGAAGTTGCAAGGTGTATGATGTATTCTTCATTGCAGCCTTCATTCAAGAAGACGTTGCAGAGGATCAATCAGGATATGAGGGTCGAGGGGTTAATAAAGATGGAGTCCCCAACGTCTTTGTGTTTTCACTTGTAATAAAATGTTTTATCTGTGTTGTCTTCTTTACTATTTACTTTGAATTTTTTAATGGCCGGGTGTAATTTTACACGACATTAAGAATTTCAGACTTAATTCCAGCTGGCAATACAAAGCTGGCATTAACCCCTTATTACCCAGCTTGCCACTGTCACCGAGGCCACTGGAATAGCCGGGTAAAGCACCTGGAAATGGTGCTACTATGAATGTGCCATTTACAGTGGCAGCTGTGGACTGCTACTTTTTAGCATGGAGGGCCTAAAACAATGGGCCCTCTTCCCATTGAAAATACCAGCCTTCTGCTACCTAGTCTTACCTTAGCTGGCAATTAAAAATAGGCTGGAGCAGCTAAGGGTAGCGGCTCACAGCTGTTTGCTTTATCTCTGCTGAGTCGGAAAAATCCAGCAGAGCCCTATGCATTTTTTTATTATTTGTTATTTTGCACCCTATATTGTCAGGTTTTTATGAAAAGAAATGAAAACTTGATTTCAGCTCACTCTTCTGTGTGAAGTCCTCCACGGGTCCAAAGTGAGGCAGAGAACTGTGCAACTCCGAAAACGGGCTAAAGTCGATAAAGAGGCTAGTGTTGAGTTTCTCCAGTAGAATCCCAGGGGTCCCCATAAAGTCAAATAACTGACCGCACTATACTTCCATATATTCACTGTCTGGAACACCATAAATGAATCAACTCACATGGGGATCACAGCCACCACACAAATGCTGCCATGGTTGTAGCAGGGAACGTCCATGAATAAATAAGAGAAATCCAGCATCCGGAGAAATTTTCTTAAAGAAGTTCCAGTCTGTATTAACAACTTTAAAACAAATCCATTTGGGTACCAATGGAGCAACAGGGGCAGAGGTGCCCAATCTGACGCATTTCAGCAGATAAATCCTTCGTCATGGATAGAGTGGGACTTTTGACTTCATCCGCCGAAATGCACACCTCTTACCCTGTGGTTTCATTGCTACAGAAATGGATTTGTTTTAAAGTTGTTAATAAAGACTGAAACTTTTTAAAGAAAATTTGATGCTGGATGCTGGATTTCTCTTTTTCATGTTTGATGTCAGGTTGGTTTCCATATACTAATGTGTATGACAACCAAGCACAGACACCATCCAGATTGTGAAAATGCAGTCTAATTGCAACAGCCAATCACGGACACTCTCACAGAACATGAGTATCTGTGATTGGCTGTTATGGAGTAAAGAGAATATGCAGAAAGCTTTATGGGTGGGACCAGAAGTAAGTGAGAGGGAGCGCAGGAGAGCAGACCAGGAAGCAAGAAAGCATTGAGAAACGGGTAAGATGATCTGTGTCTGTCTGTCTGTGTGTCAGACAACCATTTTTAGCATATGTCACTGACATCCGCTAAAAACTTTTACAACACTTTTTAAACATTTTTTCAGCAGCGCAATGTGCGCTAGTCAGTGACGCTGCAGCTCAATACTGTCCCTGGTTACACATCAAGCAGATCAACATCAGGTAACCAGGGATAGCATTGCGCAGCAGCGGCGGTGACTAGCGCATATGCGCTGCTGAAAAAATGACATCAGTGACATCTGCTAAAAACGGTAGTCTGACCCCAGCCTTAGAAGGTGTTTTCTATATGTTTAATGTTGCCTGCCATTGATTTCAAGGGTGGTCAGTGAATTATTTGTCGAACTATTCGGTCGAACACCCCACATTTGGCCAATGGAGCTGAATTCAAACATTCAGGTGTTTGCTCATCTCTATTCGTTACTTGCACAAATATTAAGGTACTTAAGATATTTGTTACTCACCAAGTATTTTTACATTTGCCATGTGAGCTTCAAGTTCCCTACCCAATTGTTCAGTGCCTGATTTTCAGCCACTAAACATGCAGGGATTGCTTGCCCATCATGGTAATCCATAGATATCTTTGCTATTGGCATAACTGTGATTGGCAGGTGCAATGGAAAAAATAAGATGTGTGGTCCCCTGCCTATTTGTGATAACAAGCACAGGTAAAGTAGACAGCTGCGGGCTGCATCCCCCAGCTGTGTGCTTCATGTTGGCCGTTATCAAAAGTAGAGGTCTCCCCGCATCATGCTTTTTAATTATTTATTTAAATAAATTGTGAGCTCCTACCCATTTTTGCTTACTATTGTAAATAAAGCAGATGGCTGGGGCTAGGGCAATCAACATGGTGAGAATTGATGTCATATTCCCTCACTCACTGTTTGCACAGCCCACAGAAATAAAGTAGAAATTCCCCAGCAGCAGAAACAGCTGCTCCAAGGCAGGTCAATTTATTAGTCCTTTTGCATTATACACCATGAAGGTCATGGAATTTGATTCCATCTTTCAGGAAAAATGCCCACCAGCACCGTGTAGCACAAAATGACAGTGCGAAGGAAAAGGGAAAGTAGACCTTAATTGTAAGAAGCGGGGGATGGGGACATTGCCCTGTGTCTGTCTTTTCTTGACCTAACACCCAAAGCAAGTCTTTCCCCTTGCTGCTGTCACATACCTACTCCCTCTCTGTCATTTAAGGCAGCCCTTGCCAGTGTGTAGGACAGGGAGTGCACTAAACATCACCTCTAGTGTAATAATACAAATTTTATTTGTTTAATCGTATGAACATATGTGGCGCCCCACGTAGTCAGGCGTCACAGTGGGGTATTGCACCCGTAAAAGAGGTTCAATCTTCCCCAGCTGTAAGTGGATCCTAGGTTTGGTGGGTGGGACCCATTCCTGCACACCCACAGAGAGTAGTGGTGGGAGGTTACCCCAAGGGAGGGAGATATATATTCACCTCTAGGGGAAATTAGAGACAGTCAGACAGAGTCTGAGTCAGATAAGGAGCGTCTGAGAGTACGGAGTCAGAGGAGTTGTAGTGTGGAGTGAGGTGGAAGGTTATCCCGGACATTTCTTCGCTGATCCGGAGGAAAAGAGAGAGAGGATCCTGAGGGGATCCTGGAAGAGGGCACCCAACGTGCGAAATATGGGCCATAGAGAGCAAAGGGGGAACTACACTCCAGGGGATTCTCCAGTCCACCACGGGAACGCCGGGCCCAAGGATCCAGCCAAGGTCTATCTTTGCAGTCGGCAACCAGCTGCTGTGGTCCGTTTATCGCCACAGCACCCTGCCAGATGGAGCAGTCTGCCTGCTTCCTCACCACGAGGGAGGGGAGCCCCAAGTTTACCTACATGGAGCCATTGGGTATAGACTCATCCTAGGCGGGGAAGAAAGGACACGGGTTCATCAACTGCGGTTTACCACGGGTTCCACCAAACCACCTGGCATCCACTTGCAGCCACCCGTAGAGCTAGCTGTTTGCTTACAATCTTGTTGAACTGTGGACCCTGCATTTTGCTGCTGAACGTTTACAGTAAAGTACCCGGGAGAAAGTGACTTTGCCTTTGTGTGGTTATCTCCATCAACCTGTTTGTTTGCAGGAACACTGCCCTGGAGGATCAGCTCCACATTTAGGGAGCTTTGCCAACTCAGCCGCATTACCATCGACCTCCGGAGGACTGTGGCGGCACTGGTGACCCATCACCGGGAACTACAGCTGGCGTCACATGACAAACTCTAATCCCCTGTACATACACCCCTTATTTAAGAGTCACCCAGGCCACGGGCTCAGGCACTGCTACCCGTGACATCCCCGTGAGAACAACCACCGAGCCTGATACCTGAGTACCCTAGGGCCTGGGGCTCAACACATATATTTTAACATCATATAAAAATGAATAATGAACAATAAACGGTGATTAAAAGGAACAGAAATCAGAGTCAGATATCAAGGTTTTCTATGCATGCAATAACATTGTAATTTCCAGTGTAGAAAACATTCTTGTCACCAGTGTAAGATCTGAGGGAATGCTCCTCAACAGTGTGCTGAATTGTTTGAGGATCAGCTCCACATTCACAGGCAGAAGAGTCAGATTTTCCCCACTTATGAATAAGATCTGCACAGACATCCAAGTTTGTTCTGATATGATTCAGAGTGACCTAGGTTTTCCTTGGTACATTTAATCCTGGTGGTGGATTTTGTGAGTGAGAAAATGTTTGAAGTTTACCGTCTACTGCAGTGATCCAAAGTTGTCGCCATTTGTTTTCAGAATTGAAATTGTGTTCATACAGTGTAATTGTAGTTCGGATGGGTGGATGTCTTGATTTCAGTTGATGTATTTGAATACCTTGGATATTTTGATGTATTGGGAGGTTTTCATTATTCACTACTTTGGTGTATTCTTTAAGTTGGAGCTTTTGTCTTCCAGATTTACAGGTGTGATAGGGCTCAAGACAAGTAAACAGTGGAAGGGTGTAGGTCTGATAGCACCAGATAGTTGTTCAGTGTAGATTGCGTTCAACTATTCAACCATACTGAAGCAAATATTCTGCGGCAGAGTACCCCAACGCAAGTGTCGACGTTCTCAAGACAGGTGTCGAAGAACCCCAGGAGGTTTTGCACAAAGTTGATCCTTTGTTGATTATCAATTATGATGTAAAATATATTGGCCAGGAGATCTAAATGTGGTTAGATTGTTTGGTCGTCAAGATTGTTAGTCGTTACCCAGGGTGCACCACGTTGAGGCAGACTAATGTTGCACCCCAAACACAAAGGGATTGATAGATAGATTGGGGTACGACAAAATAGACATTAAACTTGCAGGTAGAAGCCAGACTCCAAACGGCTTCAATAGTTCTGCTCCAAGATAGCAATAAGAGAGTACGGTCATGCATAGAAGACTCAATCAACGATATCAGGTTTGATGGGTTATGAGACTATTTAAGGGTGGGAGAGTGGTCATCAACCACATCACTTGATTAAGGCAACAGCAACAACAGCAAGGGAAAAACTGACATTAAGCCTTAATGTCCCAAAGTTGATTAACATTTAAAATAACAGACTGCAGAGCAGTCAACTCATGACCACATCAAGGAGTTTTGCATGTTACAGCTGTGTCCGTTTTCTACAAAATTTTTGAAGACCTCCCCAAAGAAATATAGTGATAAATTAAGGAAATTAAATAAGGGCATAATTTAAGACAAAGCCTACTGTATAAAATGACCAACTGTGTAAAAAAATACAAAAAGGAGGGAGACAAGAGGCGCAATAGTGCCCTATTACTCGTGACACTGTCTGTGTGAGTTTATCAATAGGTGTGCACTCACCCGATCCAGTTGTGTGCCCCACAACTGGTCTGTAAGTATTTGGTTTTTAGCTGCTACAGGACCTCCACCAGCCACTTGCACGTGGAAAAACGCTCAGATATTGGGAAGATGGTGTTCACGCTGCTGCCTCAATGGAATCATAAGGAATGTAAGGTTCCGAGAAGTCACAAGGAATGCAAGGTTCCAAAGCAACTATCTCCTTTATTCCACCAACGCGTTTCGGCGCCTCTCCTGGCACCTTTATCAGGGTTCTCAATCTCTGTACACTGAATACTGTGACATTTGCTAGTTCTATAGCATCAGCATAAATAAATATACCAATAAAAATGCAAAAAAAGAAAAATTCAAAAGGAGAAAAATGTCACTTGGGTGCAGAATTTTCTTTCCCTATTCTACTTCCCTATATTGTATATAACATTGTTAACTAATGACCTTTCATTTAATTGCTAAATGTGAACCTCTCTAATAAATATTTCCTTTTACTGTACATGCAAAGAACATAGCCAATGCATCCATCCAGAACTAAACTAACTACTAGCCTTTGAAAGATACTTATCCACTGTCCAGTTAGGTCTATGAGGGTTAAATTATATATTGTTTTTACTGTTGTTTCATTTCACAAAACTGCAAAAATCCAGGCAACATTTTGTCAGAAAAAAACAATAAAGAATATGAAAAGCCCATCTTCACAGAACATTGGACATTGCAAAACAACCTACAGCTATTATCGGATATATCAAAACTGACAAGTAAAACTTTGGCTGTTGATTGAACAATATTTCACATGGACAGCACAAGCTCGTCCGCATTCACTTTTAAATGGAGCTGCTTATCCTGGAGAACTATGGGTAGGAAGTTTATGAGCTTAATTGAATTGGTGGTATTTGGGTGATTGAAGAAAATTGGTGACATTGGAAAAACTGGATGTTAGATTTTCAGTAGCAATGTAGGAAAGTATTTTGTTTTAGCTGTAGTAATTCTGAGAGATTTGGAAATGCGCATGTTCACAATTCTTTTATTAATTTGTACAGACATTATATTTGAATTGTGTTATTCCAATGTGTTTTTATTATAAGATGCGTATTTACAAAAGTGAACAAATCCGTTTGATTTTATGTTAAACAAATCCAAAGATTTCTAATATTGATGATAATACTAATATATAGTGTTTATAATTGCTATATGTAATGATAATCATAAGTAAACGAATTATATTTGATTACCTAATTTGTTAAAGAGGCCAGTCCTCGTTACGTAATATTTATTAAGAGTTTTACATTTATAAAAAACTAGCTGTAGTACCCGGCTACGCCCGGGTTAATAAATAACTGATGTTAGCTATAACAAAATAGAATTTGAATATGTCATATTAATGACCTGTAGGAAAATAGAAGCTGAGCTGTGATTGGTTGCTATAGGCAGCCTAATAAATCTCCAGCCAACAGTAAACCCTCCCCCTGGCCGGGCAGTATATATTACCTCACACATACACATAATAGACAGCTCATGTGACTGACATCTGCCTTAATTCCCTATATGGCACATGTGTTGCACATTGGCTGTTTTTAATCAGATGTTTATGTTTGGAAATTAAAGATAGCACACGTATGAGGCGAGTTGTGTGAGGTGATTTGTGCACATCTGTGTCTGTCTGTTTGGTGTGTGTGTCCCTGGGGTGTGTGTATGTGTGTGTCCCTGTGGGGTGAGTGCATGTGTCCCTATAGGGTGTGTATGTGTGTGTGTCCCTGTGGGGGAGGGGGGTCTGTGTGGTGTGTGTCTCTGTTGTGTGTGTCTCTTTGTGGTGTGTGTGTGTCCCTGTGGGGTGAGTGCATGTGTCCCTATAGGGTGTGTATGTGTGTGTGTCCCTGTGGAGGGGGTATGTGTGATGTGTGTGTGTGTGTGTATCTGTGTTGTGTGTGTCTCTTTGTGGTGTGTGTGTGTCCCAGTGGGGTGAGTGCATGTGTCCCTATAGGGTGTGTATGTGTGTGTGTGTCCCTGTGGGAGGGGTCTGTGTGGTGTGTGTGTTTCTCTTTGTGGTGTGTGTGTGTCCCTGTGGGATGAGTGCATGTGTCCCTATAGGGTGGCTATGTGTGTGTGTCCCTGTGGGGGGGGTCTGTGCGGTGTGTTTGTCTGTGTTGTGTGTCTCTCTGTGTGGTGTGTGTGTGTGTGTCCCTGTGGGGTGAGTGCATGTGTCGCTATAGGGTTTGTGTGTGTCCCCTTGGGTGTGTGTGTGTTGGGGCTGCACCTTAGCGACAATACACTTGCTGTTACTCTTTGTGTGCATGTGGTGTGTATACATGTCCCTGTGCGTGGTGAATATCTCATGTTGGGGACCCAGCTTAGTGACTTTATGCTGGTATGTGCTGTTAGGGTGCTTTCACATCTGCGTTTTTCGTAATTCGCGGCAGATGCGGTGAAAAAACCGCATCTGCCGCGATTGCCGCATAACCGTTCCACTTGCGGCGCGGTTGCAGTTTTTTCTATGCAAAGTATAGGCATACTTGCGGCAGGTGCGGCAAGTGCGGTTTTGCACTTGCGGCAGGTGCGGCCGCGAAAAAAAACGCGGCTTACTGCGGTTTTTTTCGCGGCCGCACCTGCCGCAAGTGCAAAACCGCACTTGCCGCACCTGCCGCAAGTATGCCTATACTTTGCATAGAAAAAACCGCAACCGCGCCGCAAGTGGAACGGTTATGCGGCAATCGCGGCAGATGCGGTTTTTTCACCGCATCTGCCGCGAATTACGAAAAACGCAGATGTGAAAGGGCCCTTAGTCTTTGGTGCTAATATTCACACTCTCTCATTCACAACTGTCAACTGGTAACTGTCACTTTTTCCCAATTATGTAGATAGGGGCAAAATTGTTTGGTGAACTGGAACGCGCAGGGTTAAAATTTCGTCTCACAACATAGCCTATGACGCTCTTGGGGTCCAGATGTGTGACTGTGCAAAATTTTGTGGCTGTAGTTGCGACGGTGTAGATGCCAATCCCGGATATACACACATACACACACACACACATACACACATTCAGCTTTATATATTAGATAAAAACATTATATTTAGTTAGGAAAATATCTCAAAGAAAGGACTTTGACTTCTGCTTTATATTAACCCCTTCTCAACTTATGACGTCATGGGTCGGGAGCCCGCCTTTGATGTGAGCTCCGGCGCAGAGCTCACATCAAACACCCGACTGCTCAGCTGATCTCATCAGCTGAGATGTCGGGCTTCCAGCACCAATCGGTTCCGATCGGTGCTGTTAACCCTTTGGATTCCGCTGTCAATTACTGACAGCAGGATCCAAAGCCGCCGCTTCGGGGATCGCGCTGTTCCCCGACTGCACCGGAGATCCCGCGATAATATCACAAGATCTCCGGTGCTCATGTGACAGCCCGGTGTCCTGACTTGACCCTGGAAGCTGTCACGGAGCACTTCTGGTGAGTGGTTGGCAAGCACTGCCAACCACTGACCTTGTGCAATTCAGACAGATACCGAGGAGCTGCAGCTGAAAGGCATCTGTCAGAAGCGATCGGCCTGTGGGGCAGGGTGCCTCTATATGGGGCAGTGTAAAACTAAGAATTAATTACTAAATAAAGTTATTACAAACATGTAAAAAAAATATATAAAAGCTCAAATCACCCCTCTTTTCCCCACTTCACAATAAAAGTATTAACAAAATGTAAAAAATACACGTTTGGTATCACCGCGTTCATAATCGCCCTATCTATCAAGATATAAAATCAATTAATCAGACCTGTAAACTGCGTAACGGAAAAAAAGGTCCAAACGCCAAAATGACATTTTTTTGGTCGCCGCAACATTGCTATAAAATGCAATAATTGGGGGCGATCAAAACAGCGTATCTACCTGAAAATGGTATCGTTAGAAACATCAGCTCAAGCCCCAAAAAATAAGCCATCACACTGCCCCAGATCCTGAAACATGAGAACACTTCAGGTCGTAGAACATGGCACAAAAAGTGCGTGTTTTTTTTTTTTTTTCTAACTTCTGAATTTTTTCTCACCACTTACATACCAGTAAAGGTATACATGTATGGTATCTTCGAACTCATACCAACCTGAGGCATCACACCGTCATGTCAGTTTTACTATATGGTGAACATGGCGACTAAAGAAAAACAAAAAACAAACATGTAATTGCACTTTTTTTGCAATTTCACTGCACTTGGAATTTTTTTTGCCATTTCCCTGTACACTATATGGTAAAATAAATGACTGCATCTAAAAGTACAACTTGTCCCACAAAAAGCAAGCCATCATATGTCTATATTGACTGAAAAATAAAAACGTTATGGTTCTTAAAAGCAGGGGATCAAAAATCGAAAATAAAAACCGGAAAATTCCCGGGTCATGACGGGGTTAGAAAACATATTTGTACTTAATTTTTAAAATTATGAACTCATTGCTTTCATATCAAATATTCATAAATGCCGTAGTTATGAGTAAACAAAAATGTGCATTTAAATGATAATTTTGTATTAAAAATAATTTTAAGAAACAGCACCTTTTAAAATATTCTTAAAAGTAAAATGATTGTGTGTCACCTATTTCTTATTGAATTATTTTAATACATATATCCAACTATGGAACCGACAATTTACAAACAAATATTAATATTTTTCTTACATATGCATTCAAGAGATTATCCAGCGGCACTCACCATAGAAGATCTTTATGCTTTTATTCAGAATCTGAATTCAGTTGTTGGACTCTGAATAAAAGCACAAAGATCTTCTATGGTGAGTGCCGCTGGATAATCTCTTGAATGCATGTGATTACTGTGGGATCAGTGTGCAACACCTGTAAATGGCACCGAAAAGGTCATAAATACAGTGGCTACACCTATTTATACCATATAGTGCCCAGTAACCTCTAATATTGGACTGATTGATACTTTTTTCTTTCATATCAGCCATTCTGTAGTGAGTTTTGCATAGCATGTACAGTGGGAAAAACACATTTTTGGTACGCTGCCTATTTTGCATGTTTTTCCACCTACAAAGAATGGAGAGGTCTGTATTGTAGAAAGTCTTTGGATGGAGCTTAAACTAAATTTTGCCTAGGGACAACCCTGAAACCTGAAAGATCTGGAGAAGATCTGTATGGAGAACTGGGCCAAAATCCCAGCTGCAGTGTGTGTAAACTTGGTCAAGAACTACAGGAAACATCTGACCTCTGTAATTGCAAACAAAGGTTTCTGCACCAAATATTAAGTTCTGTTTACTATTGTACAAAATACTTTTATGCAATAAAATTGTATAATTTTTACATAATTAATTTGAAAGGTGCAAGAGTGCTACCTAGGAGGCCACAGAGGAGAATGTTGCAGTAGTCAAGATGGGAGATGATGAGGGCATGTACAAGAATTTTAGTAGATTGAGGATTGAGGAAAGGATGGATTCTGGAAATATTCTTGAGCTGGAGGCGACAGGAGGCAGTGAGAGTTTGGTTGTGTGGTTTGAAGGACAGGGCAGAGTTGAGAGGTACTCCAAGGTAGCGAATTTGATGTGTGGGAGAGAGCATGATGCCATTTACCATAATAGATAGATCAGGTGGTGAAGATGGAAGGTGGGATGGAGGATAGATGATGAGTTTGGCTTTGTCTACGTTGAGTTTTAGGTAGAGGGAGGAGAAGGAGGGTATAGCTGACAGACACTCCAGGATTCTGGACAGCAGGGAGTTGACATCTGGAGATGTGTAAGAGAAAACACATCAAATTTAATTATTATTACTAAGGCTGCCTTCAGATTTGGAGATGCCTCAGCAGCGTTTTGCGGAGGCATCTGCAAGCATCTGCATGCAGACCGCAGCCCCTATGTTTATAATGGAGCACACGGCGGTCTGCAGATGCTTGCAGACCGCCGTGCACTCCCATTGCCCACCATATGTGATCTGTGCGCAGGCGAATGCCTGCGCACAAATCACACACTCTCGCCAACATGTCGCGTCCCCGGTGCGGGCGGGAGTGTGTGATTTGTGCGCAGGCACCCGCCTGCGCACAGAACACATATAGCAGGCAATGGGAGCGCACGGCGGTCTGCAAGCATCTGCAGACCGCCATGCTCTCCATTATAAACATAGGGGCTGCAGTCTGCATGCAGATGCTTGCAGATGCCTCCGCAAAACGCTGCGGAGGCATCTGCAAATCTGAAGGCAGCCTAAGACACTGGTGCTCAGAATAGTTGGGGTCTTGTATAAAGGGGGTGGAAGACGTGGATAGTCTCATATGACAACCTGCTCTATTTTTTCTCCCGCCCTCAACCTTTTGATGGAGCAGCATGTAACCTCCAAACCTCATGTGATGGTTTGGTAGAAGGATAAATGTACAGTATTAATTCATGAGGCTGCTTAATGAATGCATGTATAAGAATTGTCTTGATCAATAGGCACCGGCACCTCTTGTCTGCTTCTATAAGTAAAAATATATCCAATCACAGATCAAATAACAAAAGTTCTAATCAACATTACACCACAGATTTACATACAGGACTACCAGGAACACGCAGTGTTAATTTACTACTTGCTGAACTGCTGCGGTCTCCTCTATGTCCTTTCATTCCTCCCTAAGCAAGACATACCATAGGGAGAGAAGCGCACTGTGGGAGTGTGTGTCCTCTGTGGGCCGGTATCCAGGAGCCGAGCTGGAAACGCCCCTGGATACCGGGCTGACACGCACATGATGAATGGAGCTTAGAGTGGGTGATGTCACAGCTCGGAACAGATCAAACTGCCTATTAAGGTGTCTGTGGCTATTGATCAGGACTATTCCCATACCTGCACTCATTAAGCAGCAACATTACTTCAGCTGCACCAGGCATAACCTATTGCTATTTTCTAGCTGGACACAAAGAATGACCAGTATTAAAGGGAAACCAACAATGCAAACACAAGGTACTTGCTTTATATTTCTAGCTAGATTGTAACTGAACCCCTTGATCTGTGTGTGTATCAAACTGACAGAACTATTAAAATTATGACTATTATTGACAGCTGATAGGGCATAATTTCCATCTACAAGCTGTAACTTGTTCATCAATTGCCTTCATGATGTTGCTACCGTACTTTAAAAACCAGCTAGAGAGAAGGTACTGACTAGTATGGTTTTGAGTATCTAGTTTTGATGCATATATACTCTATTTATACCATTCTGTTTTCAGGCTTCTTATTCTTTTTTTCATTGCATTTTTCTGGTCTAACCGCCAGGGCAGTGGGACACTTAGAACCGGGCCTTTAGTTCTCTTGGGGATGTCACAGTGGCTCACTTAGCTTCGAGGCCCGGGCGGTACCAATCAAAATGGGGGGAAAGTTTATATGGAGAATTAATTTGTGATGCCATCCGTAGTTCTCGGCAATTAGATGGATGGCTGACGCCGCGGTACAGATCCACTTGGGCTGTTGGTGGCACAGCAAAGTTGTTGTCACTCTCCATGGGTAGAGCGTGGCCCCAGGGCAGTTATAAAGTCAATTGCTGATGTTATCAATGTAGCGCAGGGCAGGTGACACAGTAATAAATTGAGGACACAGTGTGGTGCAGTCTTAGATTTTACTCACAGTTCTCTCTCACAGTTCCAGGTTACAATGGCCTGCCACGTCATAACAGTCAGATGAGCACTGAGTCCTCCAGGAAAGGGATTCAGCCAACTCTCAGATAATTTGGTGACACTTAACTAGGACCCCCTTGAATGCCCCCTTTCCGGGTCATCTCTCTGGGCTGGCCTTGCACTCCTGCCCTGCTCCTTACACACAGTGCTCCGAGCCAGTGGCCGCAGGCCCTGTTGGGCAACATACTTTTAGTCCCCTTGGTCCTATATGACGACCTTTTAAGAAGGTATGTGAGGATGTGGCTATGGTTCCTGAAGTTACCACAGCCTCCGGTTAGCTAGCTAAGTCTTGCAGTCCTCCACTATTCTGGGGCTGGCCCCCTTCTGCAACCTGGTACCTCCACCTGAGTCCTGTCCTGTCATGATAAGCATGGATACGGGTGCCACAGGCAGACTCCTCATGTCCCGTGCCCCTGAGACCCCTTCTTGGTCTCTGGAGCCCCTCTCCGACTCCTCCATCACTTTGGTCTCCTTGTCCAGTCGTGGGACAAGCTCTCACTGACTCCAGTGCCCAGGACTTCTCCCTCTTAGGGGTTGGCAGGAGCCAGCCACAGGACTATCTGTAACTCTACACTGAACTCCTTCTAGATGTTTCTACCAATCCTTTTATACTGTCAGTTACGCCATGTATACCTGTGCATCGTTCTTCACTTCCTTCAGTCCTTCCTGGGTGCTTCTTAAAACTACATTCTCTATCCAACGTCTCTACCTTGGTTCCCATCTCCAGAAAGGATCAGGGACTGTGCTCTCCCTCAGGAGAAATCTCGCCCTTACCCTGACCTGGAGTGGTGTAGTGCTGGCTACCTGTCAGTGTCCCCTCCTTACCCAAAAATGGGGCACTACACCTCTGGATTAGGTAAAGGGTAATTATGCCTAGCTGACATCTGTAGATGTAAGCCAGGAATAAGCCCTATAGATAAACATTAGTTCCCATTGATATTTGTGCATTTTACAAAAAGGGGCTCAGGATAATTATATAGTCCTGCTGATCAACCCCTGTGGCAGACTCAAACACAACATTTTAAACAACCAGAAACCGAGTCTTTACTATGCTCAAACAATATGAATATTTATTTATTTACAAATTTGCACTCAATTAAAAATGCAAGTTTGGCTGAAGATACAGGCAGTACATTGCACAGCATAATGTCACAGATAACTTTTAGGCATTGCGTTTAGCATATTGCACATTGCCACAGTAATATTGCACAGATCCCTATACAAAAGCATGATCATGACATGGTGTATACAAGTAACAGTATAGTGTAGTATATACAAGTGATAACATAGTAAGGCCCAATCAGCCCCATATCATAACGCTTAAGGAGAGCAGTGCACACTTTGGATCAATAAATGCATAAGAGCATACCAATTAGTATCTGCACGCTGTGCAGGAAGGAACAGCCACCACCTAACCCTCCGTCTCCTACGCCGTTTCGCTACCCGCTTTTTCAAGGAGAGGTGCTCCTCTCTGTGTCCCGTGCCTTATATTGTGGGTGAACATGCCGCCTTGCGGGTCACCGCCCTGCACGTTGCGGCGCTCACGCTTCCAGGAGCCCGCGTCTGCATCCGCCCCCGGAAACGCGTCATCACCGCGCACATCCGGACGCCAGCGTTGCCAGGCGCCCGGAGCAAGCGGCGATTGTAGACGCCCCCGGGGGAGGGAGGAGGCAGGGCCAGGTTGCGGAGCGCACAGCAGGGAAACATGAATCCAACACAGCAAAATAAGCACAATAATATATCAATGCAATCTCTTCATCTTTGTTGTTGATGTTCGTCTTAGATGCTGGTGGAGTAGGGCAGTATAAACACAGAGAGGATACCGTAAGTAACTTGCACATATGAAACAATAAAAACAATTAAAATCATGATATCGACTTATATATGTACAATAGATATCAATGAGTTTAGGTGGACAGGAAAGATGAAGAAGGGAAAGAGAGAAAAAAAAAAAGAGAAAGATAAAAGGAAGAACAAGAAAAAGAAAAAAGAAAAGACCAAATGGATCAGGACATACAAGTATATATAGGGCTGTGCAGATTCATAGGAATGGGACAAAGCTGATGGTTTCATTGAGCCCTCTCGGACTTATTGTATCCAATACTGAAATCCACCTAGATTCTTTCTGAGCCAATATCTTTTTTAAGTTGCCCCCTCTAATACCACCCACTACCATGTCAATTCCAATGACCCGCAAAGTTCTTGGATCACTATTGTGGTGGTGATAAAAATGTCTTGGTAACGTCCTCAATGTGCTTGGGTCCTCACAATTTATAGAACTTTCAATGTCTCGTATATGCTCTCTAATACGCATTCTCATTTCCCTGGATGTGAGTCCCACATATACCTTGCCGCAACCACACGTGGCATGATATACCACGTGTGTGCTGGCACAGGTAATATAATGGTTAATAATGTACATCTTAGCACCATCACTAGAGCAAAACTCTTTTGAACGAACAATGCTATTCCTGCAGGCAAGACAATGTCCGCAGGGGTAGCATCCTTTTAGCTTTTTGGAATGTCCAAAGATACCGGGAGTTTTTGGGGCATAGTGGCTCTTTACTAAGAGATCCTTCAAGTTCTTGGATCTCCTACTGGTCATACGTGGATAGTCTGAAAGGGATTCTCTGAGCGCTGGTTCCCTGAGTAGGATAGGCCAATATCTTTGTAAAATTGCTCGCATGCCTTTCCACTCATTATTAAATGTAGATATGAAGCGTAAGGGACCATCTATATCTACCATCTTTTTTCTTTGTAGGAGGAGATCATCACGTTTTGTCCTGTTGGCCCGACCGTACCCTGCTTTAATAGATTTGTTGCTATATCCCCTTGCCCTAAACCTATCACTTAGGTCTGTGGCTTGCCGCTGGAAATTAGCTTCAGTGGAGCAGACTCTCCTCATTCGGAGGTACTGTCCAACAGGGATGGCCTTAATCGTTGATGGATGGTGGGCCGAGGAAGCATGTAATAAAGAGTTAACTGAAGTTTCCTTACGGAAAACATCCGTTTGTAAGATTCCTCGGTCATCCACCTCCATGCGGATATCAAGGAAATCGAGAGATTTTTGACTCCATTTAAAAGTGAGCTTGATGTTTAAAGTATTGTTATTCAATCCATCCATAAAATCATGGAGCCGCTCCAGTGTGCCCTGCCAAAAGAATATACAGTCGTCAATGTAGCGCATCCAGCACTGCACATGGGACGCCGCCCACACGCCCCCGCCCGCGAACATGCCCCTCTCCCAAAGGCCGAGGAACAGTCCCGCGTACGAAGGCGCGCAGGCCGCGCCCATGGCAGTGCCGCGCTGCTGTAAATAAAATCTATCCTTAAAAACAAAGAAATTATGTCGCAGGACAAACTGGAGCAGCTCAATGATAAGCTCACAAAGATGGCCATCCCTGTTGGACCCCTCCAAATAGAATCGAGCCGCCTCTACACCTGCCCCCTCTAATACCACCCACTACCATGTCAATTCCAATGACCCGCAAAGTTCTTGGATCACTATTGTGGTGGTGATAAAAATGTCTTGGTAACGTCCTCAATGTGCTTGGGTCCTCACAATTTATAGAACTTTCAATGTCTCGTATATGCTCTCTAATACGCATTCTCATTTCCCTGGATGTGAGTCCCACATATACCTTGCCGAAACCACACGTGGCATGATATACCACGTGTGTGCTGGCACAGGTAATATAATGGTTAATAATGTACATCTTAGCACCATCACTAGAGCAAAACTCTTTGAACGAACAATGCTATTCCTGCAGGCAAGACAATGTCCGCAGGGGTAGCATCCTTTTAGCTTTTTGGAATGTCCAAAGATACCGGGAGTTTTTGGGGCATAGTGGCTCTTTATTAAGAGATCCTTCAAGTTCTTGGATCTCCTACTGGTCATACGTGGATAGTCTGAAAGGGATTCTCTGAGCGCTGGTTCCCTGAGTAGGATAGGCCAATATCTTTGTAAAATTGCTCGCATGCCTTTCCACTCATTATTATATGTAGATATGAAGCGTAAGGGACCATCTATATCTACCATCTTTTTTCTTTGTATCCTACTCAGGGAACCAGCGCTCAGAGAATCCCTTTCAGACTATCCTGCAGGAATAGCATTGTTCGTTCAAAAGAGTTTTGCTCTAGTGATGGTGCTAAGATGTACATTATTAACCATTATATTACCTGTGCCAGCACACACGTGGTATATCATGCCACGTGTGGTTTCGGCAAGGTATATGTGGGACTCACATCCAGGGAAATGAGAATGCGTATTAGAGAGCATATACGAGACATTGAAAGTTCTATAAATTGTGAGGACCCAAGCACATTGAGGACGTTACCAAGACATTTTTATCACCACCACAATAGTGATCCAAGAACTTTGCGGGTCATTGGAAATGACATGGTAGTGGGTGGTATTAGAGGGGGCAGGTGTAGAGGCGGCTCGATTCTATTTGGAGGGGTCCAACAGGGATGGCCATCTTTGTGAGCTTATCATTGAGCTGCTCCAGTTTGTCCTGCGACATAATTTCTTTGTTTTTAAGGATAGATTTTATTTACAGCAGCGCGGCACTGCCATGGGCGCGGCCTGCGCGCCTTTGTACGCGGGACTGTTCCTCGGCCTTTGGGAGAGGGGCATGTTCGCGGGCGGGGGCGCGTGGGCGGCGTCCCATGTGCAGTGCTGGATGCGCTACATTGACGACTGTATATTCTTTTGGCAGGGCACACTGGAGCGGCTCCATGATTTTATGGATGGATTGAATAACAATACTTTAAACATCAAGCTCACTTTTAAATGGAGTCAAAAATCTCTCGATTTCCTTGATATCCGCATGGAGGTGGATGACCGAGGAATCTTACAAATGGATGTTTTCCGTAAGGAAACTTCAGTTAACTCTTTATTACATGCTTCCTCGGCCCACCATCCATCAACGATTAAGGCCATCCCTGTTGGACAGTACCTCCGAATGAGGAGAGTCTGCTCCACTGAAGCTAATTTCCAGCGGCAAGCCACAGACCTAAGTGATAGGTTTAGGGCAAGGGGATATAGCAACAAATCTATTAAAGCAGGGTACGGTCGGGCCAACAGGACAAAACGTGATGATCTCCTCCTACAAAGAAAAAAGATGGTAGATATAGATGGTCCCTTACGCTTCATTTCTACATTTAATAATGAGTGGAAAGGCATGCGAGCAATTTTACAAAGATATTGGCCTATCCTACTCAGGGAACCAGCGCTCAGAGAATCCCTTTCAGACTATCCACGTATGACCAGTAGGAGATCCAAGAACTTGAAGGATCTCTTAGTAAAGAGCCACTATGCCCCAAAAACTCCCGGTATCTTTGGACATTCCAAAAAGCTAAAAGGATGCTACCCCTGCGGACATTGTCTTGCCTGCAGGAATAGCATTGTTCGTTCAAAAGAGTTTTGCTCTAGTGATGGTGCTAAGATGTACATTATTAACCAAGACGTTACCAAGACATTTTTATCACCACCACAATAGTGATCCAAGAACTTTGCGGGTCATTGGAATTGACATGGTAGTGGGTGGTATTAGAGGGGGCAACTTAAAAAAGATATTGGCTCAGAAAGAATCTAGGTGGATTTCAGTATTGGATACAATAAGTCCGAGAGGGCTCAATGAAACCATCAGCTTTGTCCCATTCCTATGAATCTGCACAGCCCTATATATACTTGTATATCCTGATCCATTTGGTCTTTTCTTTTTTCTTTTTCTTGTTCTTCCTTTTATCTTTCTCTTTTTTTTTTTCTCTCTTTCCCTTCTTCATCTTTCCTGTCCACCTAAACTCATTGATATCTATTGTACATATATAAGTCGATATCATGATTTTAATTGTTTTTATTGTTTCATATGTGCAAGTTACTTACGGTATCCTCTCTGTGTTTATAGTGCCCTACTCCATCAGCATCTAAGACGAACATCAACTACAAAGATGAAGAGATTGCATTGATGTATTATTGTGCTTATTTTGCTGTGTTGGATTCATGTTTCCCTGCTGTGCGCTCCGCAACCTGGCCCTGCCTCCTCCCTCCCCCGCCGCTTGCTCCGGGCGCCTGGCAACGCTGGCGTCCGGATGTGCGCGGTGATGACGCGTTTCCGGGGGCAGATGCAGACGCGGGCTCCTGGAAGCGTGAGCGCCGCAACGTGCAGGGCGGTGACCCGCAAGGCGGCATGTTCACCCACAATATAAGGCACGGGACACAGAGAGGAGCACCTCTCCTTGAAAAAGCGGGTAGCGAAACGGCGCAGGAGACGGAGGGTTAGGTGGTGGCTGTTCCTTCCTGCACAGCGTGCAGATACTAATTGGTATGCTCTTATGCATTTATTGATCCAAAGTGTGCACTGCTCTCCTTAAGCGTTATGATATGGGGCTGATTGGGCCTTACTATGTTATCACTTGTATATACTACACTATACTGTTACTTGTATACACCATGTCATGATCATGCTTTTGTATAGGGATCTGTGCAATATTACTGTGGCAATGTGCAATATGCTAAACGCAATGCCTAAAAGTTATCTGTGACATTATGCTGTGCAATGTACTGCCTGTATCTTCAGCCAAACTTGCATTTTTAATTGAGTGCAAATTTGTAAATAAATAAATATTCATATTGTTTGAGCATAGTAAAGACTCGGTTTCTGGTTGTTTAAAAGGAATAAGCCCTGGTGTGCTGCCCCAGAGCTAAAATCTCTGGGGTTTCAGCTACCAGGGGTAGCTGAGACCCTAGAGATTAGGAATCGGCTGGTCTTTTATTAGCATATCAGCACCAGTAATGTGATGATTGGTAATCAATGTTTACCGGTCATCACATTACAAAAAATGTCACCGCTGGTAAACAGTACTTTTACTTTAATCTGGCATGAAAACACATGTCGGATTAAAGTGAAACGGTAACCCCTTAGCCCACCAAGACCCCCGGTGCCTGAGATCACTCCCTCCCCCAGACCATCTCCATGCGATCTGACATGTCACAAGTCAGATCGCATGGGTAACACATACCCCCTGTGCCCCCAACACTTTCTGCAGCCTCCGACCGCCTCCGCTCCTCCAGCACCACATCTCCAGCTGCTCCAGCCCCCTCCTCGCTCCTCCAGGCCCACTCCTCCAGCCCTGCTCCTCCAGCACCACTCCTCCAGCTCCCCTCCTCGCTCCTCTGGCCCCGCTCCTCCACTCCCCACAGCCCCCCTCCTCCACTCCCGACTGCCCCCTCCTCCGCTCCCCACAGCCCCCCTCCTCCGCTCCCCACAGCCCTTTCCTCCACTCCCCCATCCCCTCTCTCTTACCTGCTCCTCAATCCTGGGTCCCACTCCTCAATCCTGGCACCGGCAGTCTGTATCCTCTTCTGTGCGCGCCGCTGTGTCCGCGCACTCACAGGGGAATGATAGATCATGAACTTACAGAGTTCATGACCTATTATTCCGCTGGGGTCACACAGGGGTTAACTGATCTTCATGACCTCTAAAGCAGATCACCATGAAGATCAGTTAACCCTTGTGCTACCTCAGGGGAATGATAAGTCATGAACTCTGTAAGTTCATGACCCATCACAATCCAGCGGTCACACAGGGGTTAACTGTGTTCTTCATGGTGATAGGCTTTAGAGATTATTATGAAGATCCGTTAATCCTTGTGTGACCCCAGGATTGTGATAGGTCATGAACTTACAGAGTTCATGACCTATCATTCCCCTGGGAGAATGCCTTCTCTTATAGCATATGGGGGATGACCCATATCCTATAACACTGAGAAACATTGCGGGACTGCCCACCGGACTACATCAGACATCACCGCCCCCTGGACTACGTCGGACGCCTCAGAATAATAAAGATGGGGTCTAAATTGTGTTTGTGTTTTTTTTTCTAATAAAAAAATCTTTCTCTGTGTTGTGTCTTCTTTACAATTTACTAGAGATTCCTAATGGCCTGGTTTAATATTGGCCAGACATTATGAATCTTGGGCTTAGTGCCAGCTGCCAAAAAGCTGGCATTAACCCCTTATTACCCAGTCTGCCACCGCTACACGTCAGCTGGAAGAGCTGGATACAGTGCCAGAAAATGGCGCGTCTATGAATGCGCCATTTTCTGGGGCAGCTACAGACTGCAATTCGCAGTGTGGGGGGGGGAGAAAAGAAAGCTTGGGCCTCCCTACGCTGAGGATTCCAGTCCCCAGCTGCCTAGTTGTACCTGGCTGGCAAAAATCATGGCAAAGCCCACTCCGTTTTTTTTTTTTTTTTAATTATTTCATGAAATAATAAAAAAAAAAGGGCTTCCCTATATTTTTGGTTTCCAGTCAGGTAAAACTAGGCAGAAGGGGTTGGTGGCAGCCAGTAGCTATCTGCTGTACCTGGCTGGACTAAAAATATGGCGATGCTCCAAGTCTTTTTTTTTTTCAATTGAATAAAGAAATATTAAAAAAAATGCAGGAGAGGAGACAACCAGGACACAGTATCCCCGGATCTTGTGCACATGCCCTAAAAGTGAGAAATTGTGTGAAAAAAAGAAAATGTTCAATATGACGACCTATTGTTAGCAAATTCTGTGAAGTAACTGTAGGTTCTAAATGCTCACTATACCCCTAGATATAATCCTTGAGGCGTCTAGTTTCCAAAATGGGGTCACTTGTGGGGGAGATCCAATGTTTAGTCACACAGGATCTCTCCATGCGCGACATGGTGTCCGCTAACAATTGGAGCTAATTTTCCATTCAAATTGTTAACGGAGACCATTTCACATATGGAGAGCCCCTGTGTGCCTAAAAATTGGAGCTCCCCCACAAGTGACCCCATTTTGGAAACTAGATGCCCCCAAGGAACGTATCTAGATGCATAGTGAGCACTTTGAACCCTCAGGTGCTTCACAAATTGATCCGTAAAGATGAAAAAGTATTTTTTTTTCACAAAAATTTTCTTTTGGCCTCAATGTTTTCATTTTCACATGAGCAATAGGATAAAATGCATCCTAAATTGTGTCACTTTTGTTTTTTTCTGTCACATCGGCTCCTCAAAGTGTCTTCAAATGTGATGTGGTCACTAAAAAAATAGTTTTGTAAATTTTGCTGGAATAATGAGAAATTGCTGCTGAACTTTGAACCCTTATAACTTCCTAACCAAAAAATGTTTTTTTCCAAAATTGTGCTGATGTGAAGTAGACATGTTGGAAATGTTATTTATTAACTATTTTGTGAAACACATATCTCTCTGGTTTAGCAGAATAAACATTCATAATATGAAAATGGTGAAATTTTCAAATATTTTGCCAAATTTTAGAATTTTTCACAAATAAACGTAAAAATTATTGACTTAAATGTACCACTAACATGAAGCCCAATATGTCACAAAAAAACAATCTCAGAATCGCTAGGATCCATTGAAGCCTTTCAGAGATATTACCTCATAAAGGGACACTGGTCAGAATCACAAAAAACGGTCTGGTCATTAACCCCTTTACGACTAATGACGAGTATACTCGTCATGAAAAGATGTCAGTTCCCGCATCATGACGAGTATACTCGTCATGGCTTTGAACTGTCACTGCTTCTAAACGAACAGTGACAGTTCAATTCTAAAAGCTGTCAGTGACAGCCAAGGGTTAGGGGCAGAGGTGTGGGGACCCTTTTTAGTGGTCCCCACACCAAGAGCGATGTGACCGGTCAGTCAATCTGACCGACCGATCACATCATGATCGCGCAGGGAAATGCTGAATGTCAGCACTTCCCTGAGCGATCGCTGCAGGAGCCGGGCTGTCAGCTGTGCCCGGCTCCTGCACACATCCCCTGCCTGTGTCCACTGCCACTGTGCCCGCTCTCCTCCCTCCCAGTCTCCTCTACCTGCTGTGTCTTCATCCCCCCCCTCCTCACCCCTGTCCCTTGCTGTGTCCGTCCTCCCCCCATCACCCCTGTCCCCTGCTGTGTCTGCCCTCCCCCCTCCCCATTCCCCCTGTCTCCTGCTGTGTCCGCCCTCCCCCCTCATTCCCCGTACCCTGCTGTGTCCGACCTCCCCCCCCCCATCCCCCGTCCCCCGCTGTCTCCGGCCCCCCGCCACAGTACCGGTGACCGGCGGGGGGCCCTCCAGCTGCTGATGTTAGTAATGGGGGAGCGGGGGTGGGGGGGGTTGTGGCTGCCCAGCACCGCCACCCTCCAGTGGCATTGCACCGCCGCTTACCTGCCGGTCACGCAGGAGGACGGTGTGCTGTGGTGGCACCGCCCCCTTCTCCACTGCCGCTCCTCCAGCCCAGACGGTGCGGCCCTAGGTAAGTACCCCGATTCCCCATCGGATCCCTGATCCCCCATCCCCTTGCAGGGGGATCCCTGATCCCCTGCAGGGGAATTCCTGATCCCCCATCCCCCTGCAGGGGGACCCCTGATCACCCATCCCCCTGGAGGGGGATCCCTGATCCCCCTTCCCCCTGGAGGGGGACCCCTGATCCCCATCCCCCTGCAGGGGGATCCCTGATCCCCCATCCCCCTGCAGGGGGATCCCTGATCCCCCTTCCCCCTGGAGGGGGACCCCTGATCCCCCATCCCCCTGCAGAGGGATCCCTGATCCCCCATCCCCCTGCAGGGGGATCCCTGATCCCCCTTCCCCCTGGAGGGGGACCCCTGATCCCCCATCCCCCTGGAGGGGGATCCCTGATCCCCCATTCCCTTGCAGGGGGATCCCTGATCCCCCATTCCCTTGCAGGGGGATCCCTGATCCCCCATCCCCCTGCAGGGGGATCCCTGATCCCCCATCCCCCTGCATGGGGATTGAACTGCAGAAAGATCTGACAGCTCAGGTGCAGTGATCCAGTAGATCACTGTGCCCAAGTTGTCAGATCACTTTCTACATCTTGATCCCCTTGCAGGGGGATTCCCCTGCATGGGGATTGAGCTGCAGAAAACAATCTGTCAGCTCGGGTGCAGTGATCCAGTGGATCACTGAAACCAAGTTGTCAGATTGTTTTCTGCAGCTTGCTCTCCATGCAGGGAAATCCCCTTGCATGGGGATTGAGCTGCAGAAAGCAATCTTGACAGCTCGGGTGCAGTGATCCAAACTGTGCACTGATCCACTGGATCACTGAAACCAAGCTGTCAGATTGTTTTCTACAGCTTGCTCTCCATGCAGGGGAATCCCCTTGCATGGGGATTGAGCTGCAGAAAGCAATATGACAGCTCGGGCGCAGTGATCCAGTGGATCACTGAAACCAAGCTGTCAGATTGTTTTCTGCAGCTTTCTCTCCATGCAGGGGATTTCCCTTGCATGGGGATTGAGCTGCAGAAAGCAATCTGACAGTTTGGGTGCAGTGGTCCAAACTGTGCAGTGATCCACTGCACAGTGATCCGGACTTTCAGACCACTGCGCCCAAGCTGTCAGATCGCTTTCTGCAGCTTGCTTTCCATGCAGGGGATTCCCCTTGCATGGGGATCGAGCTGCAGAAAGCAATCTTGCAGCTTCGACGCTGCACCTGGGCTGCCAGATTGCTGCTCTGCAGTCCGATCCACCTGTATGAGGATCGAGCTACAGAAAGCGATCTCGCAGCTTCGACGCTGCACCCGGGCTGCCAGATCACTGCTCTGCAGTCCGATCCTCCTGCATGAGGATCGAGCTGCAGAAAGCGATCTCGCAGCCCCGGCGCTGCACCCGGGCTGCCAGATCGCTGCTCTGCAGTCCGATCCTCCTGCATAGGGATCAAGCTGCCGAAAGCAATCTTGCAGCCCCAGCGCTGCACCTGAACTGCCAGATCGCTGCTCTGCAGTCCGATCCGTCTGCATGCAGATTGAGCTGCAGAAAGCGATCTCACAGCCCCGGTGCAGTGATTCACAAATTCATCAATAAAAATGAAAAAGCACTTTTTTTTTCCACACAAATTTTCTTTTATCATTTTTACAGATCAATTTGTGAAGCACCTGGGGGTAGAAAGTGCTCACTATGCATCTAGATATGTTCCTTTGGGGGTGTAGTTTCCAAAATGGGGTCACTTGTGGGGGAGCTCCAATGTGGAGACACACGGGGACCCTCCAAACACGACATGGTGTCCGCTAACAATTTGAATGGAAAATGAGCTCAAATTGTTAGCGGACACCATGTCGCGTTTTGAGGGTCCCTGTGTGTCTCCGCATTGGAGCTCCCCCACAAGTGACCCCATTTTGGAAACTAGACCCCAAAAGGAACATATCTATGTACATAGTGAGCACTTTGAACCCCCAGATGCTTCACAAATTGATCCGTAATAATGAAAAAATAATTTTTTTAGTGGAAAAAAAGTGCTTTTTCATTTTTACGGATGAATTTCTGAAGCATATGGGGGTTCAAAGTGCTCACTATGCATCTAGATACGTTCCTTTGGGGGTCTAGTTTCCAAAATGGGGTCACTTGTGGGGGAGCTCCAATGTGGAGATACACAGGGACCCTCCAAACGCGACATGGTGTCCGCTAACAATTTGAGCTCATTTTCCATTCAAATTGTTAGCGGACACCATATCGCGTATGGAGGGTCCCCGTGTGTCTCCACATTGGAGCTCCCCCACAAATGACCCCATTTTGGAAACTAGACCCCCTAAGGAAGGTATCTAGATGCATAGTGAGCACTTTGAACCCCCAGATGCTAAACAAATTCATCCATAAAAATTAAAAAAAACACTTTTTTTTCACAAAAAAATTCTTTTTGCCTACAGTTTTTCAGTTTCACATGGGCAAAGGGATAAAATACATCCCAAAATTTCTTGGGCAATTTCTCCTGAGTACACCGATACCTTATATGTGGTCATAAACCACTGTTTGGGCGCACGGCAGGGCTCAGAGGTGAAGGAGTGCCATTTCACTTTTTGAACGGAAAATTGGCTCTAAAATTCAAATTGCGCTCCCTCCCTTCTGAGCAGTGCCGTGCGCCCAAACAGTGGTTTATGACCACATATGAGGTATCGGTGTACTCAGGAGAAATTGTCAAACAAATTTTAGGATGCATTTTATCCTGTTGCCCATGTAAAAATGAAAAAATTGAGGCTAAAAGAACATTTTTGTTACAAAAATTAAAATATCCATTTTTTTCTTCAACTTTATTTTAGTTCCTGTGAAGCACCTGAAGGGTTAATAATCTTCTTGAATATAGTTTTGAGTAGCTTGAGGTGTGCAGTTTTTGGAATAGTGTCACTTTTGGGTGTTTTTTGTCATGTACACCCCTCAAAAGGACTTCAAATGTGATGTGGTCACTAAAAAATTGGTTTTGTAAATTTTGCGGGAAAAATGAGAAATTGCTGATGAACTTTGAACCCTTATAACGTCCTACCAAAATTTTTTTTTTCTTCCAAAATTGTGCTGATGTGAAGTAGACATGTGGGAAATGTTATTTATTAACTATTTTGTGGCACATAACTCTCTGGTTTAGCAGAATAAAAATTAAAAATTTGAAAATTGCTAAATTTTCAAAATTTTTGCCAAATTTTTTATTTTTTCACAAATAAATGCAAAAATTATCAACCTAAATTTAATACTAACATGAAGCCCAATATGTCACGAAAAAACAATCTCATAATCGCTAGGATCCGTTGAAGCGTTCCAGAGATATTACCTCATAAAGGGAGAGTGGTCAGAATTACAAAAAATGGTTCGGTCATTAAGCTGCAAAGTGACTCGGTCCTTAAGGGGTTAAGGTGGAAATTGGCTCCGTCACTAAGGGGTTAAATTTAAATTTGAACTCCCCATTAGAGACAAACCGTAAAGGTTTAAAAGAGACACAACCATATTATTGCATGTATTTATGATTATGGAATGGCCAACCCCCAAATGAGCAATAGCAGACAGTTATGATAAGAGATGAGTGAACCTTTCAAAGTTTGGGTTCAGCTCTGTTCACTGAATGGGAATATTTTTGCCTAGAAATCAACTTCAAAGGGGCTCAAAAACTGCCAACTGATTTACCGTTGAAGTCTCTCTGTTTTCGCACGTACATTAGCTTCTCAGACTATTATACTTAACAAGCTGCAGAGATGCTGTCACCCTCCTTCCGTCCCTGATTATGAAAATCACTGCTTTCCCCCCTTGATTGGTTAAAGTCTAACTAAGCCTCACCCACCCTTTTTGCCAGCATCTGTAAATGTTTGCCAGTATTTAAAAATAAATAAATAATTTAAAAAAATGGGCATGTTTTTTGCCATATTTTTGATTGCCAGCCAAGGTATACTAGGAAGCTGGGGGCTGGAATTCTCAGCATGGTGAGGCCCAAGCATTCTGTGCTCCCCATGCTAGAAATTGCAGCGTGCAGCCACCCCAGAATTGGCACCTCTATGAGAGACGCCAAAACTGGTGGTTACCTTGCTCTTTCAGTTGACCTGGTATTGGTGACAGATTAGGTAATAGGGGGTTAAGGCCAGCTGAATTATCCCAGCTAGGACTAAGCCAGAGGTTCATAATTATAGGTCTATGTTTTACCTGGCCATTATGAACCTGTAAATAATGCACCACACCATGAAAAATTATTTATTTGCAAAAAGAACACAATTACATCCCTCTTTCCAATCTTTATTATCCCCACACAAAACTGTCCATGATGCTCTTCGATGTCCATTCACAGCAGGGACCGAAATTGCAGGAGATGGCACCACAGTCTGGTTCATCTGAGATCCTGACGCAGCGGAGCTTTCACCTCAGATAAACATTTTCATGTCACCCCACTCCCATTTGAAAGTAATTTTCGTGTCCCGATGTGAACAAACGTCACAAAGGATTGTGGAGGGTATTTACATACACGTATATATGTGCAGCTAATCATCCGACGAAAAATGAAGCCATAGTAGAGCAGATTATTTGCAGGTGTAAATAATATGTGAGTTTAATATGGAATCAAGTTGGCATAAAGTTACTATTCACACTGTTTATACTTTTTTTGAGGATAATAACCTTATGGCAACTGGATTCCATTTCAAACTAACATAGAGTCCTATTGTTATTTGTACCTGCAGTCATCTATTGTCATCTTTTACACTAGGAAGCATGGTATTCCTATTTTTTGGTTTTACCATTCCATGACAAAAATAGGTCACCACACAGTACCTATTTAAATATTTGCATGCATCTCGTAAGCATTAGTATTTATTTTAATTCATGCAATAGAAAACCTTTTTTGGGAAAAACTACCTAGGTCAATCTCATAGCTCCCTATGTCAATTAGCAGAGACACGTATACAAATATAGCAAGGTGTATAAGTAGGGATGAGCAAGTAGTGAAATACTTGGCTTCGGGAAATTCTTAGCAAATAGTTTTAAATACTCGCATAATTGTCTGAATGGTAAGTCCATTGTTAGTCCATTAGTAATAGGTTCTGTCCACACGCAGCCAGCTATAAAGCAAGCATTTCAAGGACAGGATGAGAGGGTGTTTTTTTTTGAGTTTTCAATGTATACAACACCTTGCTGTGCCCCCCAGAAACAGACTAATAATTAATCTGCTCTCACTGGGGTGTCGACTCCCTTTAAGTACTGAAGGGAGCTGTCAATTTGTTTCAGATCATTCACAATCGAAACATCACTCACAAACACAAGCATTACTCACCAACTAATGAGTATCGCAAATACCGTACTATCTGTGCGAGTAGTGAAAAGTAACAATTACACTTGCTCATCACTATGTATAAGCACATAATATACAGAAATGCTCTTACTTTTCTCGGAATGCTATCAATGGGGTAATTAAAGACTTTTTGTGGAAAGTCTTGCCACACTGAATGCAGTTGGACATACAAGTCATCGAGATCAAATATGCTGCTGGCAGCTCCCATTGCAATATTTGATCAATGAAGTTTGAGATGTGCTCAATGGAATGCAAGTCTGGAGATGGTGCTGGCCATGGAAGCAAATTATCTGTAGGTATGAGAATGTGCAAATAGGGTCTTATCTCCTAAAAATTGGTGGTGATCAACACAATGAAAACTGCTCACCTGGTGAGGTTATGCCACCCACAACCGGTATAATCGCTTAGAAAATGCAACTGCTGCAGGGACCGCACTTCCACAGTTCACCGTGGTATAAATCAATTTATCAAGGAAATTTCCCTAAAGAAGGAGCCAGGAGGGGCTCCAAAACGCGTCGGTGTAATAAAGCTACTTTCATCCCAGATATTTCGGTGACTCTGGTGATTGCTTGGGCAGCAGCACAGACGTCAAGGCACTTTGTCCTGTTGAATGGAAGCAAATTAGGCTGCTCACAATATTTTGAGTAAGACTAGGGTCACAGTTATCATGTCCCCCAAGTTAAACGGATGCCGTTACTGCAGAGCCCAGCCTGCAGTAAATGCCAGCGTTAACGTCGAGGGCTGCCTGCAAATGCTGCTCCATGGTAACCCGATGTTTACCATGGATGCAGCCACACAGGAAACCCTTAGAACGGCACTTTTGCAGGGTGCACAGGAAAATGTTGCTGACAATGTTTTCCTGTGTGCTGTGCTAAAGCGCAGTTCCAGGGGCTTCCTGTGTGGCTGCATCCATGGTAAACATCGGGTTACCAGGGAGCAGCATTTGCAGGCAGCCCCCTGTCAGTCCATAAAACCTTTGAAAAATCAGACTTAAAGTGAACCTGACCTCACAAGCTGACCCCCCCCCCGCATCTTTAGACCTGTCCCTGCACCCCTATTATCATTTCTAGCCATCCCTTTTGCAGAAAAAATCAATTTTGTAAAGTAGAGAAAATTTTATATTCACCTCGTCCTGTGTGAATTCTCTGTTTCTGAAGAAGCCGCAATAGGCAGGCCTGTCTGCTGCTCCCTTGTAATTATGCACGCCCCTCTCAGCTTGCTAAGAGCCTGGCCGTGTCATGAAAGGGGCGGGGCTAGATTTGCGTCATACCGGAGCCCCGCCCCCTTTCATGACGCGGCCAGGCCCTTAGCAAGCTGAGAGGGGCGTACATAATTACAAGGGAGCAGAGGACAGGCACAACTATTGAGGCTTATTCAGAAACAGAGAACTCACACAGGACGAGGTGAATATAAACTTTTCTCTACTTTACAGAATTGATTTTTTTCTGCAAAAAGGATGGGTAGAAATGATAATAAGGGGTGCAGGGACAGGTCTAAAGATGCGGGGGGGGTCAGTTTGTGAGGTCACTTTAAGATATTTCTTGGCCCAGTCTTGACGTTTTCTCTTATGTTTCTTGGTCAAAGGTGGTCGTTTTTCAACCTTTTTACCATGGCCATGTCCCTGAGTATGGCACATCTTGTGCTTTTTAATACTCCAGTAATGTTGCAGCTCTGAAATATTACAAAACTGGTGGCAAATGGCATCTTGTCAGCTTCACGTTTCATTTTCCTCATTTCATGTGCAGTTATTTTGTGCCTTTTTTGCCCAACACGCTTCTTGCAACTCTATTGGTTATTTTCCATGAAACGCTTGATTGTACGGTGATAACACTTCAAAAGTTTGGCAATTTCAAGACTGCTGCATCCCACTGCAAGACATCTCACAATTTTGGACTTTTCAGAGCTCGTCAAATCTCTCTTCTGACAAATGTTTCCAAAGGAAAGGCATTTGCCTAATAATTAAGCACACCTTATATAGGGTGTTGATGTCATTACACCACCTACACCCCTCCTCATTACAGAGATGCACATCACCTGATTTAATTAATTGCTTATTGGCTTTCAAGCCTATACAGCTTGGAGTAGGACAACATGTATAAAAAGTATCAGGTGATCAAAATACTAATTTGCCTAATAATTCTGCACACAGTGTATTCTGTTGTCTTGAAATAATATAACCATATGTACTCAGCTTTTCTGGTTTCTATTAATTCTTGAATTTTCAGATTGCAACTGTGGGCGGCATTTCCAAGCAAGGTCATTTACTAGCATACTTATCCCATATACTGGGATAAATGCTGAGATTATGCTATGACATTGACAACATCTGTATTAAAATGCTGCAAAGATGAACTGATGCAAAAATGAGACCACAACAATTTGAAGGGTTTTCTCACATTAATTTTAAGGGTGCATTCACACGCTGCATATTTGCTTCATATTTTTATGCTAGTGCTATTGCAGATTTTGTAGCCAAAACCAGGAGTGGAACAATCAGAGGGAAAGTCTGAGGGTTCCTTTACACGCCGCCACCAAAAGGTAGAAACCGGCAGGCATCGGACACAATTGTGCCTTTTGCCTGGAAAATACCGCGAAGTGGTGGCGTGTAATTCAGAAGTTTCCTTCCTGTGCCTTCCGACACCTGTGTCAGAGCTGTGCTCAAAAACAAGAAGGAACAATTCCTTTGGTGGCGGCGTGTAATCGGGGCACAGGAAGGTATTTGCGTGGCCTAGCGTAATCCCTGGGGCGTGCCACGGCGGCATGGATACCACGCCCCATCAGCGATCATTGGTGGAAGCTCATGCGTTACGATTGGTTGTCCCTGCATAGGGCGCCATATTTAACGAGCTGACCAGTCACACTAGAGATTTGCAATAGCGTCATGTATTAGCCAGCCTTCCTGCGCTGGCTGGCCAATCATGATGCTATTGCATTGTCCAATCACCATACGAGCTTCGCGTAATACACAACTCTGTCACGCCTATGTCCTTGTGGCGCACGATATGTACGCCCATATTGCCTTGTGGTGGCAGCGTGTAAATCAGGGAAGGTACTCCACAGAAGGTAACCCCCGGCACCCGTTGGCACTTCCAGGGAACGAAAATACCTTCTGTGGAGCACTTTGTGGCGGCGTGTATATGTGGCATCAGGCACTGTTAGGCACCATTGAAAATGCGCGCGTGCACGTGCGATTCCTGCCTGTTGCTGCCCTCTGTGGTGGCGTGTAAAGGTACCATAATAAAAACAAGTGCTCCACTTCTGTATTTAATCACCTACTGTTGGTTTTAATCAGCCACTCCTGGTTTTGGCTACAAAAACTGCAAGAGCACTCGCGTAAAAATACGCAGTAAATACGCAATGTGTCAACGCACCTTAAAGTTCATTTTAATCTATAAATCTTGGAATCATAATAATAAGTTGAATAATTTGATGGTTTTAAAAAATGTTCCTGTAGTAAGATAATCTTATATATGTGTCCACACTATTTACTGAGTAATGGTCGTGTATGACCACACAGGGACATGGTCTGATCATACCATTTCTCCTGAGCTGGGGAGAAAGTAAAAATTTAAACTGACATTACTGCAAAGGATCGCAAAAATTCTTTTGTTGAGGTAAAATATATTTGAAAAAACAAGCAGGGAAATGTTTTACCTCACAAAAAGAATCAGCTGTGATCCCATGCTGTCCTGTCTATATTTTATCTTTTGCATCCCCCTCAGCCCAGGAGATTTGGCATGGTCAGACTTTGCCCCTCTACAGTCAGACATGGCCATTACACAGTACATAGCAGGGGCACATTTCTAAGATTATCTAAGCACAGTAACATTTTTTTAAACACATCAAATTGTGGAAATTAATATTTTTCCAAGATCTATTGAATAAAATTAACTTTTCAATGAATGTGCGAGAACCCTTTTAATTTGTGTGGTCTAATTTTTGCATCAGTTCATCTTTGCAGCTCCCTAAGGCTGGTTTCAAACTGCGGTCAGATCAGGTCAGGTTCGATTAGGTTTTGTGTTTCAAAACCAGGAGTGTCTCCAAAACCTAGAACAGGTGTCAGTCTTTCAATTATAGTTTTTCTCTGCAAGTTCCTTTCCTGGTCCTCTCCTGGTTTTGGCACACAAACCTGATTGAACCTGATCAGTGAAAAACCGCAGTGTGAAACCAGCCTAATACAGATGACCTGAGGGAAGCTGCCCTGTGCTCAGGATCAGCATTCGGTGCAGGGAGGCTTTTCTCTGTATTCACCCACTGGAGATCGCTTCTGACTGCAGAAATATATTCACACGCTGCGGAGATGCGGAAGTCCAGCCACCCGCACCACAGTGTAAATAATGCTATGGAGTAGAGCAGCCAACTGGTCATAGGATTTCTAGAAATCCCATCCACTGTGCTGATACGCAACACAGCATTATGGACATAGCACAAACATGCTGTGTCCATAATGCTGCAAAGGCCAGGGTCATACATACCATCCGTTTTTGGCTTAAATCTATTTTTGGGAACTTTTTGGGCATTTTTTTTCAAAGACCAAAAACGCATATGCGTTAACGCATGTATGTGCGCTTTTTAAAAAAAAAATGCATGCGTTTTTATGCAGCATCCCAAA
>JARQOC010000444.1:45000-79897 GCA_033576535.1 Allobates femoralis | reverse complement strand
TCTGGCTTGGCATCCTATAAATTTGGAGGAAAGAACAGGTCAGACTGGAATCAAATTAAACTTTGGGAAAAATAGTGTGTGTTTATATACAGTTCCGTCCTGCTAATGGCAGGAGACTATGCGGCCACTATGGGGCCTGTGAGTCTGGGGCTCCCTGTGCCAATGCATTCACGGGCCCCTCACCCAGTGGCAGAATCTAGGGAAATGTCGGGGACCTTGACAGCTGGGGGTTCCACTCACTGTTGTCAGGGGTGGTAAACATATCTGTGTCCCCAGGCCCGATTTATGTGGACCCCAGTTCTGACTGGCAGCAGCACTTTGCTGCGTCTTCTAAAGGGCAGGCAGCTAGCATTCCGCAGTGGATGCTGCGTATAAAGTTTATCTGTGGGTAAATCTCGCACATGATCCTCTACTGTCCCACAGATGAAGATAATAATGGCAGTGCATTTCAGTATGCC
This sequence comes from Allobates femoralis, assembly GCA_033576535.1. Lineage (NCBI taxonomy): Eukaryota > Metazoa > Chordata > Amphibia > Anura > Aromobatidae > Allobates > Allobates femoralis. Next base: position 79,439 of record JARQOC010000444.1, on the reverse strand, counting down.
CCGCCAAAGCTGTGTGCCCCACAGAGCTGTATGTTTCTAGGGCACTTTTTTTGGCATCCTGTTTTATGGCTGTAATGGAAGGGAAATTTGTGGACTAAAATAGGAGAAAAATTTACTTTGTAAGGGCTGTAAAGTTGCGGGATATGATATTAAGTGACTCAGATAGAATATCTATCTCTTAACTATACCAACAATCTTTAATATATAAAGTTGTATGTGTGCATGTCCGGGATTGGCATCTCCACTGTCGCAACTACAGCCACAAAAGTTTGCACAGTCACACGTCTGGACCCTGAGAGCGTCATAGGCTATGTTGTGAGGCGAAATTTTAATCCTGCGCATTCCAGTTCACCAAACAATTTTGCCCCTATCTACATAATGGGGAAAAAGTGAGTTACCAGTTGACAGTTGTGAATGAGAGGGGCTAAATGACAGCGCCAAAGCCTAAGAGCTTATACCAGCATATATTGCAAAGTATTCACTGATCTCAGGGAGACCAGTCCAAGAAAACACTGCGGGCAGCTGGCTAAAGCGCTCAAACACAGTGAATTCCTAGGCACATTGCCCCCTGGGAAATATGAATATGCAAATAGAGTCTGTGGAGCCTCTGTTAGGAGTCTCAAACACAGAACTAGCCATATATCCCTCCAGGGAAGGACCCAGCCAAGGGGTGGCTCCTTGCGGAGAACACCATAACCACCATATGAAGTGGCCCTTTAAGTCAATAACCAACTCTTTTACAAGTTTACAGATATACCAGCATATAGTCACTAAGGTGGGGCCCCAACATGGGATATTCACCACGCACGGGGACATGTATACACACCACACGCACACAAAGAGTAACAGCAAGTGTATTGTTGCTAAGGTGCAGCCGCAAGATTGGATACTTGCCATGCACCCGGACACACTCACACACACACACACACACACCACAAAGAGACACACACAACACAGACACACACACACCACACAGACCCTTCCCCCCCTAGGGATACACATACACACCCTCCAGGAACACATGCACTCACCCCACAGGAACACACACACACACACCCCAGGGACACACACACAACACAGGCAGGCACAGATGTGAACAAATCACCTCACACAACTCGCCTCATACGTGTGCTATCTTTAATTTTCAAAAATAAACATCTGATTGACACCTGCCTTAATTCCCAACATGGCACATGTGTTGCACATTGGCTGTTTTTAATCACATGAGCTGTCTATTATGTGTATGTGTGAGGTAACATATACTGCCCGACCTGGGGAAGGGTTTACTGTTGGCTGGAGATTTATTAGGCTGCCTATACCAACCAATCACAGCTCAGCTTCTATTTTCCTACAGGTCATTAATATGACATATTCAAATTCTTTTTTTGTTATAGCGAACATCACTTATTTATTAACCCAGGCGTAGCCGGGTAGTACAGTTAGTGTGTGTGTATGTGTACAATTATATATAATGTATAATATAGTATAGACGAGAGAAAGTTACACACCCTAACTGACCTCGACCTGTCTTCATCTGTTTGGCTGGTATTTTCCTCACTTCCTCTGGTCTCTGAAACTTCCGATGACGAAGCCGATCAACAACAAGAGGATGTAGAGTCTTCTGCAGCTGCAAGATTTACCTATTTAAGATTTGATATGGTTGGGTGTGCTGATGTGCCAGTTGATGTAGATGGCTGCTCATCTTCAACAGTCCCGTAAATTATAAAAATCCTTAGTAATAAAGTGAAGTAGGCCAGTGGTGTTGACAATTTTTTAAAGTGGCCTAAAAGCCAGGATGTGCTGAGGCTTATGCAATGTTTGAGCAAGTGGTAAAAGTAAATTCCTTGTACAAATTTACAATGACATGTAGCCATCATGATCCTGTATGACAGGCGGCTCTTCCTCAAGGACTAGTGATGAGCGAGTACTAAAATGCTCGGGTGCTCGAAGCTCGGGCCGAGCATCCCGAGATACTCGTGTACTCGGCCCGAGTAACGAGCCCAATGTTATCCTATGGGAGACACGAGTATTTTTATGAAATGACTGCCGGCTGCCTGGAAAAACCCTAAAAATGTCACAAAAGTCTCAGAAGAGTGCCGAAATGATATGGCAACACCATGGGGAAGACCCCTGGAAGCATTTCTCACTCAAAAGTCACAGCTGTGAACAATGTTGTCCGAGATTCACGCCAATTTTACGGAGTGTCCAGAAAACCTTCCAAAATGACACCAAAATGAATATTTATGGTGGAAATGTTAAGGGCACATACCCAATAGTGAGATACAGCTGGTGTATGTCCCTTTTTGTGATTACATAAAAGATTTGACGTGAAAACATTGTGCGACACTCCGATGACCCTGACAAGAGACGTACCTGAAGCCCTGTCTACAAATAAAGTGCCCATTTTGAGGAACTGGGTGTATTGTAGTATCTTCCATTGCAAGGGCAGTCAAAAATTTGGAGGTTCACCAATGCCCCTGGATACAGACATGCAGGATGGCCTGTAAACAAGAACTGGGTGTATTGTAGTATAGCCCTTTGGTCAGGGCATACAAAAATTGGGAGGTTCAACAATGACCCATGCTTACAGACATGTAGTAGGGCCTGTAACCCTCAAGTGGGTGTATTTAAGTATAGCCCTTTGGTAAGGGCAGACAAAAATTGGGAGGCTCCTCTTTGTCCCTGGATAGAGACGTGCAGGAGGGCCTGTAACCCTCAAGTGGGTGTATTGTAGTATAGCCCTTTTGTCAGGGCAGCCAAAAATTGGGAGGTTCAACAATGACCCATGCTTACAGACATGTAGTAGGGCCTGTAACCCTCAAGTGGGTGTATTTAAGTATAGCCCTTTTGTCAGGGCAGCCAAAAATTGGGAGGTTCAACAATGACCCATGCTTACAGACATGTAGTAGGGCCTTTAACCCTCAAATGGGTGTATTGTAGTATAGCTCTTTTGTCAGGGCAGCCAAAAATTGGGAGGTTCAACAATGACCCATGCTTACAGACATGTAGTAGGGCCTGTAACCCTCAAATGGGTGTATTGTAGTATAGCCCTTTGGTCAGGGCAGCCAAAAATTGGGAGGCTCCTCTTTGTCCCTGGATAGAGACGAGCAGGAGGGCCTGTAACCCTCAAGTGGGTGTATTCTAGTATAGCCCTTTGGTCAGGGCAGCCAAAAATTGGGAGGCTCCTCTTTGTCCCTGGATAGAGACGTGCTGGAGGGCCTCAAAACATTTTTCACATTGAAATCCCCTGTCCATGCTGGCCGCGAACAAGCCTCCGGCCCTGCACCTGAAGTTGCCCACGTACAAATTACACCACCATCAAGCACGTCCTTGTCCCAGCGCAGTGTTCAATTATCCATTCAGCAAACATTTGAACGCAGGCGCAAATACGCTGCCAACGCCCCACATGCCACAGTCATGAATGATCACATTTCGTGACTCATTACACCAGCCGCAAAGGCAACATTTGTAGCGCAGACGTAAGCATTCCGCGACCTAATGCCGGCTGCTGTCCCACGTTACTCGGTCCCCAGCCGCCACTATTTGTCCAGATGTGCCGTCCCCGCATTGCATAACCACGTGTCCAACAGCATCACACGTGCCCTGAACCACGCTGTTTCAGCCAAAGTCCACCTAATAATAATAATAATAATACAGCTTTATTTATATAGCGCCAACATATTACGCAGCGCTTCACAATGTAGGGTTAGAGTACAGAAAATATAATACAGTAAGTAATTACAGTAGAGAACAAATACAGTAGAATAATTGGATACAAAACACTAGGCATAGAATCAATGTAAAAAAGAAAATACAAAGAATAAAGCAAGAAATGAAGATGACCCTCTTCAAAAGAGCTTACAATCTACAACGGGATAGGGGTTGCACAAGGTACAGGGGCTTATTGCACTGATGGTCCAGGCATCTTGAGGAAATGGGGCATAGAACTAAGCTTACATGGATGGTCATTATACAGTCTGTGTAGACCTTTTTGGTTTGGTGGAGTTTGTAGAAGAGTAATGTCCAGAGGGATAGCCCACTATCTACAGTACAAAGGACTTCTATTAGGGAGTATGATAGGCCGCCTTAAAAAGATGCGTTTTTAGGGATCGTCTGAAGCCATGCAAGTTGTGGATAGTCCGGATTTCTTTTGGTAAAGCATTCCAGAGGTTTGGTGCAGCTCTGGAGAAGTCTTGGAGCCGGGAGTGGGAGGATGGGATTATTACCGATGTCAGTAGAAGGTCATTTGAGGAACGTAGAGCGCAAGTGGGGTGATAGACAGAGATGAGGGAGGAGAGGTAGGGGGGTGCTGCACTGTGAATAGCTTTGTGGGTGATAAGAAGCACTTTGAATTTGATGCTGTAGTATACGGGCAGCCAGTGCAATGACTGGCACAGAGCAGAGGCATCTGAGTAACGATTGGCCAGATGGGTGATCCTGGCTGCTGCATTAAGGATGGACTGGAGAGGAGAAACTCTGGTGAGGGGGAGGCCGCTTAATAGAGAATTGCAATAGTCAAGGCGGTAATTGATTAGGGCCACGGTGAGGGTTTTTGTTGTTTACAGGGTCAGAAAGGGACGGACTCTGGAGATATTCTTCAAGTGTAATTGACATGAGCGGACGGGACATTGTGTGTGGGAGGAGAAGGAGAGATCGGTGTCAAACATAACACCCAGACAACGAACCTGCTGCCTAGGCATTATCGTGGTGCCACAAACTGAGAGAGAGATGTCCGATTTAGGGAGGTTAGTGGATGGGTGGAGCAGAAGAAGTTCAGTTTTGGAAAGGTTTAGTTTCAAATAGAGAGTGGACATGATATTGGAAACTGCAGGTAGACAGTCATTGCTGTTCTTTAATACCGCAGGGGTAAGGTCAGGGGCTGAAGTGTATAACCACAGACACGTGGACAAGTGCTTGTGGGCAAGGCCGCTACATCTCCTTGACAAAACACTGGGTTAATATTGTGGAGGCTCTGACACAGTCTGATCGAGGGACGGAACACGTCCTTCCCACACCAAGGATAGCAGGCCCTACCTCTGTCAGGGTTTCACCGACACTCTACAGCTCCGGAATGTCATGCTCTTCAGCCTCCTCCTCCTCCTCCTGCTCATACTCATCCACTGTACCCTCCACACCAGTCCCAAGCTGGAAGCACTGCAGCAATGCCTCTGCGAAGCGGCAACAGGCTGTGCTGAAGCCAGTCTGCATAGGTGACAAACCCCACAATGCAGAAGAGGTGTGGACAGCTCTGAAACAGCAGGCAGATCACTGGCTCACACCTCTGAACCTAAAGCCAGGAAAGGTCGTGTGTGACAATGGACGGTACTTGGTGTCAGCTTTGAGGCGAGGCCAGCCGACGCATGTTCCATGCGTGGCCCACGTGTTCAACCTGGTGTTTCAGAGGTTTCTAAAGTCATACCCAGAGCTGTCTGAACTGCTGGTAAAAGTTCGCCGTCTGTATGCACATTTTCGCAAGTCACCTGCTGCTTCAGCCGACCTTTGCGGATTTCAGCGCCGTTAGCGTCTTACGGCCCACAGACTGGTGTGTGATGTCCCCACGCGTTGGAATTCAACTCTGCACATGTTGGTCAGGATATGTGAGCAGAAGAGGGCAGTTGTTGACTACCTGCATCACCTAAGCCGTCGGGAAATGGTTCAAACTCCACACATAACACCTGAGGAGTGGAGATGGATGTCCGACCTATCTACCGTCCTCCAAAACTTTTAGGACTCCACCCAGATGGTGAGCTGCGATGACGCCATTATTAGCGCCACCATACCACTACTCTGCCTTCTAAAACGGTCTCTGCTGAAAAACAAAGAGGATGCATTGCAGGCCGAGCGCGATGACTTGGAGCAAGAAACAGTAATGGGTGTGTGTGAAAACACAGAGTCCAGCCTCATCGCATCACAACGTGCAGTGGAGGACTATGACGAGGAGGAGGAGGATGAAGACATGGAGCAACTCTCTGGCCAAATTGAGGATATGACATGCACACCAGTGATACCCTCGATTCAGCGTGGCTGGCCAGAGGACAGGGGAGATGAGGAGGAGGAGGACAGCATGTTTAGTATCCAGACCAACACGATGACTGAAGTGATGGCTGTTAAGAGTCTGGCGCACATGGCTGACTTTATGGTAAGCTGCCTGCCTCGTGACCCTCGCGTTCAGAACATCTTGGCCGACAATCAGTACTGGTTGGCAACACTGTTAGACCCACGGTACAAGGAGAAATTTATGTCTGTCATTCCTGAGGCGGAGAGGTCAGCCAAAACGCAGCAGTTCCAGAAGGCCATAGTCACGGAAGTAGGCTAATCATTCCCCTCACAAAACGCTAGCGGCATAGGTCAGGAATCGGTGGACAACCAAGGCGTTCGGCCGAGAGGGGCGCAAGTCCAATCCGCCAAAGGTAGGGGAACATTCTTTACGAGGTGGGACAGTTTTCTCAGCCCTCACGTACCACAGCCCCTGAGGTGCGGGGTAGTGACACAAGAAATGCTAAGTTTGGTCAGATGCTGAAGGAGTACCTTGCCGATCGAACAACTGTACTGCGAGATTCCTCTGTGCCTTACAATTATTGGGTCTCGAAGCTGGACACGTGGCATGAATTGGCTCTCTACGCCTTGGAAGTCCTGGCCTGCACTGCCGCTAGCATTTTGTCACAGCGTGTTTTCAGTGCCGCAGGTGGAATCATTACTGATAAACGCAACCGCCTGTCAACTGAAAATGCTGACAGGCTGACTGGCCCAATCCAACCCTTGTTCATCTTGCTCTCAGACTTCACCACACCACCAACAAATGACAACTGAATTTAAATTTTGTAATGGGAATTTGCCATGTACCTCCACTGACCCATGGGTACACACTTCTGGACTTCCGAGTGTCCAAGTGTGGGATCAGTAATGTCCGTGGACGTGCACTCAGCCAGTTAGTAGGAAGGAGGATCAGGTTGGGAAATGTGCGGTGCAGTATCACGGCTACTAACAATTGACCGTGTGGAAGACAGGGTGTTTGTGGAGGTGCCGATGAGACTTGAAGCATTATCCGCTATCCAAGTAACAAGCTGTTGACACTAGTGTTGGTTCAACAGCGTAGTACTGCAGCGGGCCCCAACAATTTGGGACAGGACGTGTGAGCGAGTAGATGTGCCACTTTCTTGTTGCGAAATTAGTGCTTGCACACGACCTCGGCCTCTGCCTGCACCACCATCACGTTCACCTCCTTGTTCCTTGCCAACGCCCTTGCGCATTTTGCTTGTATACTGCGACAACAGTCACAGGAGAGGATTTTAGTCCCTAACCTGTATCAAGGTATGACGTACAACAATCTGCTGACTTGAATGGTTTTAGGAGAGGATTTTAGTCCCTATCCTGAATAAAGGTATGACTTACAACAGTGTGGTGACTGTTGAGATGCCAAGAGTTAGGATTTTAGTTCCCTAACCTGTATAAACGTATGACGTTCAACAGTGTGGTGACTGTTGAGATGACAAGAGTTAGGATTTTAGTTCCCTAACCTGTATAAACGTATGACGTTCAACAGTGTGGTGACTGTTGAGATGACAAGAGTTAGGATTTTATTTCCCTAACCTGTATAAACGTATGACGTTCAACAGTGTGGTGACTGTTGAGATGACAAGAGTTAGGATTTTAGTTCCCTAACCTGTATAAAGGGTATGACGTACAACAGCGTGGTGACTGTTGAGATGACAAGAGTTAGGATTTTATTTCCCTAACCTGTATAAACGTATGACGTTCAACAGTGTGGTGACTGTTGAGATGACAAGAGTTAGGATTTTAGTTCCCTAACCTGTATAAAGGGTATGACGTACAACAGTGTGGTGACTGTTGAGATGACAAGAGTTAGGATTTTAGTTCCCTAACCTGTATAAAGGGTATGACGTACAACAGTGTGGTGACTGTTGAGATGACAAGAGTTAGGATTTTATTTCCCTAACCTGTATAAACGTATGACGTTCAACAGTGTGGTGACTGTTGAGATGACAAGAGTTAGGATTTTAGTTCCCTAACCTGTATAAACGTATGACGTTCAACAGTGTGGTGACTGTTGAGATGACAAGAGTTAGGATTTTAGTTCCCTAACCTGTATAAAGGGTATGACGTACAACAGTGTGGTGACTGTTGAGATGACAAGAGTTAGGATTTTAGTTCCCTAACCTGTATAAAGGGTATGACGTACAACAGTGTGGTGACTGTTGAGATGACAAGAGTTAGGATTTTAGTTCCGTAACCTGTATAAAGGGTATGACGCACAACAGTGTGGTGACTGTTGATATGACAATAGTTAGGATTTTAGTTCCCTAACCTGTAGAAACGTATGACGTACAACAGTGTGGTGACTGTTGAGATGACAAGAGTTAGGATTTTAGTTCCGTAACCTGTATAAAGGGTATGACGCACAACAGTGTGGTGACTGTTGATATGACAATAGTTAGGATTTTAGTTCCCTAACCTGTAGAAACGTATGACGTACAACAGTGTGGTGACTGTTGAGATGACAAGAGTTAGGATTTTAGTTCCCTAACCTGTATAAAGGGTATGACGTACAACAGTGTGGTGACTGTTGAGATGACAAGAGTTAGGATTTTAGTTCCCTAACCTGTATAAAGGGTATGACGTACAACAGTGTGGTGACTGTTGAGATGACAAGAGTTAGGATTTTAGTTCGTAACCTGTATAAAGGGTATGACGCACAACAGTGTGGTGACTGTTGATATGACAATAGTTAGGATTTTAGTTCCCTAACCTGTAGAAACGTATGACGTACAACAGTGTGGTGACTGTTGAGATGACAAGAGTTAGGATTTTAGTTCCGTAACCTATATAAAGGGTATGACGCACAACAGTGTGGTGACTGTTGATATGACAATAGTTAGGATTTTAGTTCCCTAACCTGTAGAAACGTATGACGTACAACAGTGTGGTGACTGTTGAGATGACAAGAGTTAGGATTTTAGTTCCCTAACCTGTATAAAGGGTATGACGTACAACAGTGTGGTGACTGTTGAGATGACAAGAGTTAGGATTTTAGTTCCATCACCTGTATAAAGGGTATGACGTACAACAGTGTGGTGACTGTTGAGATGACAAGAGTTAGGATTTTAGTTCCCTAACCTGTATTTAGGTAGTACGTACACCTGTCTGGTGACTGTAATGGTTTGAAGAGAGGATTTTAGTCCCTAACCTGTATTAAGGTAGTACGTACACCTGTCTGGTGACTGTAATGGTTTCAGGAGAGGATTTTAGTCCCTAACCTGTATTAAGGTAGTACGTACACCTGTCTGGTGACTGTAATGGTTTCAGGAGAGGATTTTAGTCCCTAACCTGTATTAAGGTAGTACGTACACCTGTCTGGTGACTGTAATGGTTTCAGGAGAGGATTTTAGTCCCTAACCTGTATTAAGGTAGTACGTACACCTGTCTGGTGACTGTAATGGTTTCAGGAGAGGATTTTAGTCCCTAACCTGTATTAAGGTAGTACGTACACCTGTCTGGTGACTGTAATGGTTTGAAGAGAGGATTTTAGTCCCTAACCTGTATTAAGGTAGTACGTACACCTGTCTGGTGACTGTTTTGATGACAAGAGTTAGGATTTTAGTTCCCTAACCTGTATTATGGTAGTACGTACATCTGTCTGGTGACTGTAATGGTTTCAGGAGAGGATTTTAGTCCCTAACCTGTATTAAGGTAGTACGTACACCTGTCTGGTGACTGTAATGGTTTCAGGAGAGGATTTTAGTCCCTAACCTGTATTTAGGTAGTACGTACACCTGTCTGGTGACTGTTTTGATGACAAGAGTTAGGATTTTAGTTCCCTAACCTGTATTAAGGTAGTACGTACACCTGTCTGGTGACTGTAATGGTTTGAAGAGAGGATTTTAGTCCCTAACCTGTATCAAGGTACTAAGTACAAGAGTGTGGTGACTCTAATGGTCACAGAAAATCTTGGATTCCAATCTGTATCACCCTGCCTATATCCTCCTACATTAGTCCTGAGAAGGACTGTTCTGGTCACTGGAAATCTTGGACTTCGATCTGGATCACCCTGCCTATGTCCTCCTAGATTAGTCCTGAGAAGGACTGTTGTGGTCAGCAGCAGTTTGCAGCCCTGATCCGGATCTACCTATGAGGGCCGCAAATCTGTCCCTAATCAGCAGCAGACACTCTCCCTACACTCACTGTCTGGATGGCTGTGTGCCGAGCACAGCGCATCGGGAGTTATAAAGGCTCGGTGACGCTGTGCAGGGCGGCCAATCACTGCTATGTCACAACTAACAGGGCTGTGGCATTGCAGTGGTCTGTCAGCCAATCCCTGCACGTGGGCTGGCTCTCAAAAGAGCGCCAACATGGAGAGATGACGACCACGAGCACAGCACGAGTATCGCGAGATTACTCGGTGCTCGGCGAGTCGCCCGAGTACAGTGATACTCGTGCGAGTACCGAGTAGTGGCGAGCATGCTCGCTCATCACTATCAAGGACATTAGACATTTCCTCCTCGATAGGCAGCATTTCCTCCTCGTTGGGCAGCTCTAGCTCACTGGCTGGCAGCTCATCCTTCACAGATGATGCCCCCTAATCTTCACATGTAGTATTTATTTACAGGATTGTTGATTATTTGGGATAGTTCAGAACATAAACCTATAAAGCTTACACAAGTATGGACATCAGTATTCAAAGCCTAAAATGTTAGTGGTGCATACCTGGCCATAGTTGGTTTCTCAGGTATGATAAATCCTCTGTCCTCCAGGAAGGAGATAAGATCGTCCTTTTGTAGTGACCTCTGGAATCTTGTCATAAGGAATAGATGTTCCTTTTGTTGCAATTGTCATTAGCGTGTTCTTAGATGCTGTACAGATGAGAAGGATGCGCTAGTGAAAGAGTCCAAGGCATTGTCATGTAAAATGCTGTGGCAGTTGAGTAAATGTTTTGTAACATACTGGACATATCTGTGGCATCCTGAAGCCACTGTAAAAAAGAAAAACGTAAGATTAGGAACAATATCACTGAGAATCCAGCTTGTCCACCCACTAATATCAACCAGCATTTGTTTTTGGTTTCAGCAGGACAATTGGATTGCACAAATCTGATTGTTTAAAAAAATAAATAAAAAAAATACGCAGCTCATGAGACTCTCTTGCTTTCTAAAAAGCACATCTCATCATTGCAATATATATATATATATATATATATATATATATATATATATATATATATATATATATATGAAAATATAATTTCGCAGGATTTTCTCAGTCTTTGCCAGTTGTCAATTGCTTCTGGAGGTGTTTCCCCTCTGGGCACATTATTTAAAAAGGCCCTCATGCACGCCTCTACCCAGGGGCATCAGAGTGCGACACAATTTTTGGCTTCCCTCCCTAGGACAATACTACAAAAGACCCACTTGCTTAAAATGGGCACATTTATATAAAGAGGACTTCATGTACGTCTCTTCCCAGGGGCATTGTGGTGCCTCCCAATATTTAGCAGCCCTGCCTAGGGCAATACTACAAAAGACCCACTTGCTTAAAATGGGCACATTATTTAAAGAGGCTCTCATGCACACCTCTATCAAGGAGCATCAGAGTGCCACACAATTTTTGAAAAAAATATCTTTCATAGAATCCAAAAAACTAACATACACCAACTCTGTCTCACAAGTGGGTATGAGTCCTTAATATTTTTTCCATAAAAATCCATTTTGGTTTCATTTTGTAATGTTTTCTTGACAGTCTGTAAAAGTGGCGTAATAGTCTGACAACATTTGTTGACATCAGTGACCTTAGGGTCTGAAATGCTTCTAGGGGTCCTCCCCATGCTGTTCCCATGTCATTTGAGCACTTTTCTGATTCTTTTGTGACATTTTAAGGGGTTTTCCATGCTGCCGGGAGTGATGTCAGAAAAATATTCGGGTCTCCCATAGGATAACATTGGGCTCGGTGCTCGGGCCAAGTACACGAGTATCTTGGGATGCTCGACCCGAGCTTCGAGCACCCGAGCATTTTAGTACTCGCTCATCTCTATTCCCTTCTTCTGGATCATTGTCACATCACAGATATCCAGGCTGGAGAATTCTGTCAAATACATGGTGTCGAAGCCAGACAATGTACCAATATATCCAAAACAATATGAATCTGGGAACAAAATACAAATAATTAGAATTAAATATGCCAGTCTGATTTTTTTTTTTCTTTTAAAAGTGTTTTGGTGTCACAAATTTTTAGTCTCACAGAAAAGCGTGAAAGCTGATCATTTTATTGAGGCCAAGCGGAGTCACTGTATTCAAAAGAGTGATCAACTTGTTCTCCTGCTGTAACGGAACCCTCTTAACATCTCCTCGAGAACCCATATAGGTTCTACCTATACCCCTAAAGACCAAGCTCTTAGGATTACACGTGTTTATCCCTGAAATGTTTTGGGATAGTCTTCAGTTTATCATATTGCTCATCCTCGGTAATCTTGGCAGAACCCCTGATGTCTCTAAGGTGTTCCTGAACTCGTACTTTTTAGAGCTCTTGTCGTCATTCCAATATAGATAAGATTACAGGGGCATACAGCAAAATAAATCACTGCCTGTGTATTACAAGTGAAATTATGCACTATTTTAATGTTCCCAGTCTCACTCGAGTGCCAAAAATCTAAAGCCTTTGCTATGTAACTACACAGAGAGCAATTGCTGCATGGAAAGGATCCCCAATGGGGGCCCCTACTGTTAAAAATAAATTTGCTCTGGGGAGGCACATAGTGGCTTTTTGTTAACAAATCTCAAATTTGGCGATCTATGCCATGTTATGGAAGGGTGATCAGGAAGTGACCTAGCAAGATCACTATCTGATAACAACACATCCCAGTGTTTATCAAAATAATCTACAATTGCCCTCCATCTTGAATTGAAGGTGGTGATAAATCTTACAGTATTCTCACCCATCTTTCTCTTTTATTATCACTCGGGACCAACAACTTCTGTCTCTCCTGTCGTGATGCCCGTTGATACCCCTTCTGGATAACTTCAGTAAGGTAACCTCTTTGTCTGAAATTACTACTGAGAACCTTAGCCTGCTTTATAAAGACGGCATCATTGGAGCAGATCCTCCGTGCCCTCAAAAATTGGCCATAGGGAATCGATCTTTTCAAAGGGATAGGATGTGCTGAGATGAAATGTAGCAGTTTATTAGTCGAGGTCTCTTTTCTATAAATATCTGTAGTCAAGCTGCCCTCTGGTGATCTAATTATAGCCAGATCCAGGAACTCCATTTGAGTGGAACTGTACTTCCAAGATAATTTGATATTCAGATCGTTGTAATTTAAATAGCCCAGAAAGGCATCAAGCTGTGACGTGGAGCCCTGCCATACAAAAAGAATGTCCTCAATATACCTCATCCATGTAACAGCATGCTCATGGCCAGGGATTTCAAGGACCATATCCCTCTCCCACAGCCCCAGGAACAAGTTAACATATGAGGGTGTGCAAGCTGCCCCCATAGCTGTTCCCTGGAGCTGTAGGGGTGGTCCTTGAAAAGAAAAAAATCATGATGTAAAAGAAATATAAGTAGTGCAATAATGAACTTACCAAGTACATTATCAAGGTTTGTCATACTCAGAAAATATTCCGAGGCTTGAACCCCCTGGTCATGGCGAATGGACTTATAGAGGGACTCCATGTCACAGCTGACCAACCACATGTCCTCTTCCAATACAATGCCATCACGTCTCCTCAGCACATCTGTAGAGTCTTGTACAAAGGAGGGCAGCGTCTTTACACACGGCTGGAAATAATGATCGACAAACTGACAGATGGGTTCACAAAGACTCCCTATAGGCCTCCCAGGAGGGAATAGGGGGACCTTGTGAACCTTCGTTAGAAGGTAAAATGTCACATTACTGGACATTCCGGTAGAAGTGAGTCTCGCATTTTTGGTGTAATGGCGTGTGATTCAGTGCCATTATCAAGGAGAGAACAAAGCTCCTTGTCTCCATGGGCAACCCGTGCCCTGGCACCTCGCGCCCTGTTGCCTTGCTGCCCACCTGCCCTCAGTCTGCAACTGCATGCAGGTCTGTCAGGAGGCAGGGGGTTCGTGTCCTGGCCAGCCGCCGCTGTAACCCGGGGTCCCGCACGCTTACCGGCACCATCCTCGCTCCTGTGTCCTCTTCCCCTCCTGCCTCGCTGTTCAGGGCTGCTGCTTCCTCCTCCTTGCACCCTAGGGGCACGCATAGGGCACGCGCGCGCTCTGCTGCTGTGCCTTAAAGGGCCAGCGTTGTAATTCTTCCGGCTCCACCTCTCAGCCAATCGCTGTGAGGTGGTGGCTATTTAATGTTTATTTTAACCTTAGACCGGTGCCTGGGCAACTTCTTGTTTGAGTAGTTGCCAGTCACAGGTCTTTCTGCCTTGCTGTAATTTATTATCTCTGTTCTTACTGCTTGTTTCTTTTCTGCAGTCGGATCCCCTGTGCTCCGTGTGGACCACGTCTTCCATCCCGTATCTTGTACTCCCAGAGGATCCCAGACACCGCTACCTGGTTTTGTGCTCCCTATTATCTGTCATGCTCTCCTTGGGTCGGTTTGCAGGTTCCTGGCTCACTGGTACCTCCTTAGCTGTCCTTGAGAAATCCCTGTATAGGGGTCACTCGTCTTGGGCTCCTTTGGTGGATTCCTGGTGTGTCGGTCCTGTGGCTCTCCTCTGGGGTTTCCCTCCCTGCCTGTTTTGTTAAATAAACCTTCAAACCTGCCTTTTGTCTCCGGCTCTCTCTCTGGGTATCAACATCAACAGTATACTGTGGTACAGTGGGTCCACGAGTCAGTTCCGCCCTTGGTAGCATGACACAGCAACACACCTACTCATATCCGCACTGAACAAGCCACCATCGACTTTGCAAAGTTCTTTGCTCGCTCAGAACTGGTTACAAAAGGACTTCTATAGTTCTCAGCATGATCGGTGAACTTTACGTCATAACGAGCCGCATTCCAGAATGCCATTCAGAGTTTGAACCTTTCTTGTAAAGAGGAGTTAGTCTTTTGGCATGCTCAACTGACTCGCTCCCAAGCCACTTTAGTAGGAGATCTGAAGGTACCGTCACACAGGGAGATATCGCCGGCGATGTTGCCGGGGATCGCGGGAGCGCGCTTCCCTGGCAACATCGCCGGGGAGATGTCAGACGGAGCAACTTACTGGCGATGTCGCCGGCTAGTTGCCGCGGCTATCGCTCGCTGGGTTGCCCAGCAACCCAGCGAGCGGTAACCCGCAATGTTGTAGATAGGCGGAATCGCCCGCAACATTGCAGGTTGCCGCGTTACACAGGGCGATCAGGCATGATCGCCTGACCAACATCACCAGGTTTCCCAACATTGTTGGGAAACCTGGCGATGTTACTCAGGCGATTTTTCGCCTGATTATCGCCCTGTCACACGAGGCAACTCTCTGGCGATGTCGCCGCAACCTGGCCACGCCCCTCAGTTGCCGGCAACATCACCGGCGATATCTCCCTGTGTGACGGTACCTTTAGAGACATTAATATAAAGCATCCACACACAGGTCTACGCAAGTGTGGGAAAGAATTGATGAATGCAATGGGTCCATAGAAGTCATAGAAAATGCTTTATACAAAAGAATTAACTTTTAGGCCCTATCTCAGGGAAATCGTCATCAAAAGCTTAGAGAATTGAGTTACAGGTTGCCCATAGGGATGAGCGAGTATACTCGCTACTATTCGGTATTCGCCGAATAGTAGCGGTATTGGCTACTCGCTACTCTCCGAGTACTTATGTGTACTTGGGAGTAGCGAGTATTCCTAATATTTTCCCAGTGTATCTATAGATACACTGCGAAAGTAGCCTAAAAGTGAATAAAAGTTGTTAAAAAATAATAAATTACATACTCACCTGTCCAACGCCTGCATCGAGACCGGCAGAGAAGACATCCGATCACTGGACAAGGACTTTTCACTACCAGCCAATCAGATGGCGTCACGTCACAAAAATGTGATTGCTAGCGGCCACCTGATTGGCCAATTTGCAAGGTCCTAGATGTACTGTCAGGACCTTGCAAACTGGCCAATCAGGTGGCCAATAGCGATGACATAGTTGTGACGTGGCGCCATCTGATTGGCCAAATCGCTACCAGCCATCTGATTGGCTGGTAGTGACAGGTCCTTGTCCAGTGATCGGATGTCTTCTCTGCCAGTCCCCGTGCAGGCGTTGGACAGGTGAGAATGTAATTTTATTATTTTTTTAACAATTTTTAATCGCTTTTAGGCTACTTTCGCAGTGTATCTATAGATAAACTGTGAAAGTATTTGGACTCGCTATACTCTCAACGAGTAGCGAGTACCGTTACCTACTCGTTGCGAGTATAGCGAGTACGAATATTAAGGTACTCGCTCATCCCTAGTTGCCCAGGAGGAAGGAGATTTGCCTGGATTGGCATTCTTAGACACTGCCAGGGATATCAATCTGATAGTGCAAAAGCTTCCCTATAACCTACAAGAAAAGTGGGTCACATACGGTTCATGGTATCGGCAAACTCATAACATGCCGTTTTGTCACCCAACAAGCTAAAATCAGAAATGACCCTAGTTTTGACTTCACTCTGATATCGGGGTCAGTGGGACATGACAAACCTAGCAGGACACCCGTGGCAGTCCACAAAAATCTAACAGTCTCCCCATGTCCTCCTCAAAATGCGAGTAAGCCACCTCCAGAAGAGAACAAACCTCAAGACATGAGTAGGCAGTGTCCTCTACATCGCAAACCACATCCTCTACTAAAATGCAGAGCCTTCAGGGAGAAGTCTCTAGTAGATCGGAAATGTTTCCTCAAAAAAATCATCTGCTTCAAATGCTGTGCTACAATATCGCACCTTACCAGGAACTGTGAGGCTAGCGTAAAATGTACAGAATGCAGCAGCACGGATCACAATACAGCCTTGCATAATGGACTAACCCCATCAGTGTTGTCGCAAGCAGAGGAGTGTGATGGAAAGCAGAAGAACACTGATGAAGACACACCGGTGGTCACCTCTCAATGTACTGAGATCTGTAAAGAACTCAAAGTAGGAAGGTCCTGTTCAAAAATCTGCCTTGTCCGAGTTTACCCAACACGCCGCAGGGCCAAATTTATCAAGATATGTAATAGAAAAAAGCCGGGCAACTAACTCTCTTCAGGGGGTAATTAATGCCCCTGTGGTTGTTAGGCAAGCAAGTCCGGACGAGTGGTGCAGGCTTGAATCACAGTATATAGCAACAAAAAGGAGAAAAAAAAACACGCTCACCAGTCAACGATGCGTGTCACAAGACCAGCCGAAGCGCCTTCAGTACGAAAAGGTGTGCCGTCGTCCTTCACTGCACCCCTTCCCTCCCTACATTATGTTCCCGTAATTTGTAATAAAACTTCCTGACATGCATCGATGACTGGTGAGTGTGTTTTTTTTCTCCTTTTTGTTTATCAAGATACTCTGATCATCCAGGATCGCATATAACAGGTTTGTAGCCAAGTCATTCTTTGTCAACAACTTCAGCCTTGTAGACTCCGGTTCTCTCTACTCCTTGAAGACGTGTGCTGGTACTGTTGAGACGGCGTGGAGGAAAGCAACCGGATACAAAGTGGAGTCCATAGATGGCCAGACATGCTTATTGGTACCGACCATACTGGAGTGTAACCAGATTCCCGACAACAGGTCTGAGATACCTTCACTAGCTAGCAGAATATCACCCGCACCTGAGGCATATAGCTTACCTGATAACTGAGTTGGACCCAGAAGCTCCAATATCTTTGCTCCTCAGAAGAAATATACTACGAGTCCACAAGACCAGAGAGTCTTTTACTGGCTTCCAGAGTGGTCCATATGCACAGAGGCTCGACCTTGGATGGGTCATTATAGGAGATGTCTGTCTAGGAGGTGCACACAAGCCGACTTCAGTCAACAGTATGCTCACCAGTACACTAGAAAATGGACATGTGTCTCTCTTCCATCCATGTCAGAGTAGCTTGCTGGTAAAAGAATTGCCGAGCAGTACTCCCCTGCCTTGCCCTTTCGCAGTCCCTTCCAGTGAAGACCACACGTGTGAGGGCGAACAAGACCACATAGGTTGTACAGTTTTCCACAGGACAAAGGAAGACAACAAGGCAGTGATGTCCATAAAGGAAAGGATGTTCTTTGACTATTTATCAATCCATGATGTCCAAGACGAGTCAAATATTTTGCAAAGCACGCACTTCCACCATTCTGCCCACGGAGACGACGCCTACCCAACAACAGGGAACTGGTCTACAGTTGATTCCTTTCCCTCAAACACAAACTTCAGAAGTCACCTGAGACGAAGGATCATTTCTTTACTTTCATGGGGAAGATATTCCAGAATATCCACCCAGAGATTGCACCTGCACTTCGAGACTCAGAGGAGTGTTGGTACTTACCCATCTTTGGTGTGTATCATCCTAAGAAGCCAAGCCAGATAAGAGCGGTATTCAACTCAAGCGCCAGATGCGAAGACATCTCTGCTGTTGAGGTCTGGACCCGACAGTAGGACATCATTCAGACTCCTAGAAGTACTACTCTGTTTCCGCAGGGATACGGTGACATTTATGGCTGACATCCAACAAATGTTCCACTGTTTTCTCGTCAAAGAGGAACATAGAAGCTACTTGGTACCGCGACAATGACCTCGACAAAGACATGGCACAGTACCGGATGAGGGTGTGGCGCCCCGCACCGAGTGCGTCACAGGAGGGTATTGCAGCCAAAACAGCAGCAGCAATATTCTCTGACCCAGCGGTCACACAGTTAACTCAGAGCTCCATACCCTACATGCATCATCAGCATAGAAGACCAATCAGGTCCTGGTGGGCGGAGTGTAGTGGTAGTGTGTAGTGGAAAACTTAGTACAATTAGTCAGTCAAGAGAAAAGAACTCTCCGAGCAACATTAGGAGAAGGAGCTAACCCAATCAGCTCTGCAACCTAGGAGCACAGTTCCGTGCAGCCCCCTGGCCATCACCCCGGTTGAGTGCCATTATTCCCGATGCTTCTACAACCGATCTACGGGCATCTACATACGGGTCCAAAATCATCCCATGCCCATCTACAGCCGGTTTGCTGGTACCGAATCTAGGAGTAGTTCAGCAATTCTACGTGAACCAGAGGAGTGGAGGGACCCCTTTACAGGAGCACCCCACCACCGCCGAATCCAGTCATCTAACCAGCGGTGTACCCACCAAGGGACCCAAGGCTCCCCAAAACACCCATAACGTATACTCCAGGTACAGGGAGGCTGCTTTAATGCCCTACCCAATCTGGTATTCCTGGGCGACAACGGCAACACAACTTAGCAGTAATCAGTGTCCCTCAGAGCTCCGCGGTGTTCCTCCATTCTAGCTAAGTCCACCCGGTCCACTACCTGTTAACTGTATGCCATGTATTGCCTGTTGGTTACAGTAAAGAACGCGTTACAGAGACTTAGTGTCCGTGCTTCCTTATGAACTGTTTATCCGCGTACTAAGGTAACTGCAGCTGCCTCAGAACATCTTGCGCAGCTCCTGGCTCCGGGGATCACCGCTCAGCCTGTGGGGAGTGTTCCATCTTGCTGAATTCCATCCCCCGGAGGCCCCGCAGCGCCAGACAGTTACCTGAACTCTCATAGGTGGCGTCACGACAAATTAACCCCTAATCTGTTCAACCCATGACGTCTCTCTTTTGATCTGTACCACCGGTCCCCACTACCAGCAGGAGTGGTCCATCCGTGACAAGGAGGAAAGAAGAAAACGCCTGTCCCTCCGGAGTCCTGGCCATTGTGAGTCAAGGGAACACATCTTCAGGAAGGCCTAGTTCACATCTATGCGCCCCTGCTTTTGCCTGCACTGCGCTAGCGTACGTGCAAGCGCAAGTGCTATCACAGGCCAGCGCAGGCAAGCACATCGGCGCATAGATGCAGAGTCCTTGCGCTCGCGCCGCCATTACGTGCTATGGGCAAGCGCAGGAGACCGCATCCCGGAAGCGCAAGTGTGACAGCTCCTCTGTCACAGCACATGCGCCAGTCCAGACGCACAGGAAACACGTAATGTGATGTTTCCGGGTGCTTCTGGACTAGCACATGCGCTGTGACAGAGGAGCTGTCACACTTGCGCTTCCGGGATGCGGTCTCCTGCGCTCACCCATAGCAGGTAATGGCGGTGCCAGTGTAAGTGAGCGCAAGGGCTCTGCATCTATGCGCTTGCCTGCGCTGGCCTGTGTTTGCCTGCTTTGCGCTAGCGCAAGTGCAACCGCAGGTGGTAACACAGGGGCGCATAGATGTGAACTAGAATAAAGAGTCCTTCACCGGCAGCTATCTACGGTCTCCGAAATTCTGCAAAAGAGGGTGAAGAAAGTTACGGGTCAGATATCAGATCCTTTGTAGAAAATACTTTTACGAAGACGACTGTTTGAAGTCCACACCGACAAATGTGGCTGCAGTCTCCTAAAAAGCGCTCAAGAAATGCTTGCTCTTTCTAACTTGAGATTGCACAAGATTTCCTTCAACAGCCGTGAATTAATGGAAGCCTTTCCCTATCAAGACTATTCAGGTGATCTAAAATATTTGGACTGAAGCACCGACTTCCTTCCCATGCAGCGAAGCCTTGGATTGCTTTGGGATCTGAACACGGATGTCTTCACCTTTCAGATCAGCAAAGATGAGAAACCTTTCACGCTCTGAAGAGTTATTTCTTTCGTGAATAGCTTGTACGACCCTTTGGGGCTCATAGCATAATTTTGCCTTGGATGGTTACTGGAGTTAAGGGACTTCACCCAAGAGGTATCTGATTGAGACGATCCACTTCCAGCAGAATAAACAGACCTGTGGGCCGAGTGGAGAAAGTCTCTCGAAGCTTTGACCCACCTTCGTGTGAAACTACCATGTGCTCCTGTGCCATCCACCGAAGTCAAAACACAAAGACTTTGCAGGAGTAGCTTACCTCAAAACCACAATCGCTTTGACTGATACATCACAGAAAACACAGACATGAATGAACAGAGCTATATTGGGTTCGTTATGAGCTGGACAAAACTGGCGCCACTCCGTGAACACACTATACCCAGACTGGAACTCTGGCCAACTCATTTGCAAACTTATCTCAGATAGGATGAATCTGGAGATCAAAGATGTTGAATTCTACAGAGACAGCAAAGTGGAACTAGGGTCTATCTGCAACGAAATGCAACGTTTCTATGTGTACATCAGCAATCGGGTACTGAGGATAAGAAGATCCACTTGCCCTAATCAGTGGCACTACGTGCCTACTCACAACAATCCTGCAGACTGTGCGACTAGATCCATTGCATCAAGTCATCTTAAGGATACTACATGGTTCACAGGTCCTGCCTCCTTTTACCGTTCGATGTCCCACATCAGTAAACCTGATACACACGCATAGCCACCCTATAGGGACACATGCACTCACCCCACAGGGACACACACACCACAAAGAGACACACACACACCACACAGACCCCCCCACAGGGATACACACCCTATAGGGACACATGCACTCACCCCTCAGGGACACACACAACACAGAGACACACACACCCCACACAGACACCCCCCCACAGGGACACACACACACATACACACCCTATAGGGACACATGCATTCACCCCACAGGGACACACACCACAAAGAGACACACACAACACAGATACACACACACACCACAGACCCACATACAGTGGCGCACACACATACACACCCTATAGGGCACATGCACTTACCCCACAGGGACACACACACAACACAGATACACACACACACCACAGACCCCCACACAGGGGCACACACACATACATACCCTATAGGGGCACATGCACTTACCCCACAGGGACACACACACCACAAAGAGACACACACAACAGAGACACACACCACACAGACCCCATCCCACAGGGACACACACATACACACCCCAGGGACACACCCACCACACAGACACACAGATGTGCACAAATCACCTCACACAACTCGCCTCATATGTGTGCTATCTTTATTTTCCAAACATAAACATCTGATTAATAACAGCCAATGTGCAACACGTGCCATATAGGGAATTAATAGACAGCTCATGTGAATGACATCTGCCTTATGTGTATGTGTGAGGTAACATATACTACCCGGCCAGGGGGAGGGTTTACTGTTGGCTGGAGATTTATTAGGCTGCCTATAGCAATCAATCACAGCTCAGCTTCTATTTTCCTACGGGTCATTAATATGACATATTCAAATTCTATTTTGTTATAGCTAACAGCAGTTATTTATTAACCCGGGCATAGCTGGGTACTACAGCTAGTTGTATATATTTTTCTGTTTCTTACAGCGACTATGTAATCAAGGCCTATATTGTAAATGAGTTGTAAATATTAAAAACAAAGTATGTACAATTGCTATGTACATATACATTCTGGTAGGAAGACATGTAATTTGGCCATGGGAGATAGCTTTGTTATGTTTGGAAAACCATTCACAAATGAGTATAATCAATCAAAAGAGGGTTAAAAGATCAAAAGAGAAGGCTGTTATCAATGTATTAGGATTATCGGGTTAAGTAATTGTGACATTGATGTACCCTCAATGGATATGCATCCTAGTAAAGTAGTTATGCCCATATGGCTTGGGTTGTCAACCATCATGTGGTACAAGTTATCATATGAGAAACAATGAAAAATAATATAAGCACTAGTGGGTTAGTACCCTTGAGATGGTGTTGTTTAAGGATATATCGGTACTCAGGGTACTCGGCGAGTACCGAGTAATCTCGCGATACTCTTGCTATGCTTGGAGTCCACCTCCCTGTATGTTGGCGCTCTTTACAGAGCAAGCTCGCATGCAGGGATTGGCTAACAGCCACTGTAAAACCACAGCCCTGTTGGTTGTGGCTTTACAGTGATTGGCTGGCCGCACAGCGTGATCAAGTCTTTATAAGACCTGACCGCGCTGTGCTCGTCACTCTGCTCCACAGACAGGCAGTGTAGGGAGAGGTGCTGCTGATTGAGGGACAGATTTGTGGCCTTTCAGGTAGTGTAGATGTAGGGCTGCTAATCTAATTACCACAACAGTCCTTCTGAGGACTAATAGAGCTGTATACAGGCAGGCAGGGTATATAGCAAACTTCGTTGCGCCGGTATACTAGCCTGCATCACATCTAGGGCTGGTGGGCAGGCTGAAAATCTAATCCCTAAAAGCACTGTTTTGGGATGGATTAATTTAGTTCTCTATAGGGGGAAGTGGGTTGTAGCAGAAATGAGAATACAGAGTGTTTTGGCGTATACTAGTAACGGTTTGTGTCTGACTGGTCCACCTGCTGGGATTTAACCTCAAATCTGTAATCTCAGTGTCCAGCTAAAAACCAACTCTTGTCTGCATTCATTTACCATTTTTGTGCACCAGGAGTGGGTTGTAGCGGAAATTATTATACACCAAAACACTCTGTATACTCGTGTCAGCGTTTGTGTCAGACCGGTATAGCTGCTTTAATTTAATCTCCAATCTTAGTATCTAGCTAAAAAAACAACTTGTCTGCCTTCATTTACCATTTTTTGAGGCAGGAGGGGGTTGTAGCTCCAATTTGTATACGCCAAAACACTCAGTATACCCATCTCAGCATTGGTGTCTGACCGGTATAGCTGCTGTAATTTAATCTCTAATCTCAGTATCCAGCTCAAAAACAATTGGTCAGCATTTTCAGTTGACAGGCGGGTGCGTTTATCAGTAATGATTCCACCTGCGGCAATAACAACACGCTCTGACAAAACGCTAGCTGCAGGGCAGGCCAGGACTTCCAAAGCGTAGAGGGACAATTCCTGCCACGTGTCCAGCTTGGATACCCAATAATTATAAGGCACAGAGGAGTCTAGGAGCACTTTTGTACGATCGGCAAGGTACTCCCTCAGCATCTTCGCAAACTTTGCAGTCCTTGTGACACTACCCCGCACCTGAGGGCCTGTGGTACAGGAGGTGCTGAGAAAAGTGTCCCAGATCTTTGAGCGTGTTCCCCTACCTCTACTGGATTGGATTTGTGCCTCTCTCGGCTGGACGCCTTGGTTGTCCACCGGACCGTGACCTCTGCCGCAAGCGTTTTCACAAGGGAATTTTTTTACTAATTCTGCAACTAGGGCCTTCTGGCACTGCAGCATTTTTGTAGACCTATCCGTCATGGGAATAAGAGAAATAAAGTTCTCCTTGTAGCGTGGATCTAAAAGTGTCACCAACCAGTAATGAGTGTCCGCCAAGATGTGGATAATGCGAGGGTCACAAGACTGGCACACATGGCTGACTTTATGTTATGCTGCCTGACTGTTAACAGGCAAGACTTCAGGTCCTCACCAACAGGAAGACTGACCATGCTGTCTTCATCATCCTCCTTCTCCTCTCCCTGTCCTCTGGCCATCCACGCTGAACCGACAGTATGAGAGTTGTGCATGTATTACCGTCAATTCCGCATGAAAGTAGCTCCATTTCTTTATCCTCCTCCTCATCATAGTCCTTCAATGCAAGTTGTGATAAGATGAGGCTAGGCTGTGTGTAATCACCCAGTACCGTTTCTTGCTCCAACTCATCGTGCTCCGCCTGAAATGCATCTTCTTTGTCTTCTAAAACGCTCTCTGCTCAAAATCAGAGAAGTGAGATGGTGATGCTAATGATGGCGTCAGCGCCGCTCACCATCTTGGTAGAGTCCTCAAACTTTTGGAGGACTGTACATATGTCAGACGTCCATGTCCACTCCTGAGGTCTTATGTGTGGAGTTTGAACCGTATACCGACGGACTAGTTGATGCATGTAGTCAACAACTGCCCTCTTCTGCTCACAAATCCTGACCAACATGTGCAGTGTGGAATTCCAATGTGTCGGGACATCACACACCAGTCTGTGAGCCGAAAGCTGTAAACGCTGCTGAAAGCTGACAAGGGCAGCTGAAGCAGTAGGTGACTTTCTAAAATGGGCACACAGACATCGTATTTTTACGAGCAGATCAGACAGCAGCTCCGGGTAGGATTTAAGAAACTGCTGAACCACGAGGTTGAGCACATGGGCCACGCATGGAACATGTGTCAGCTCGCCTCGCCTCTGGCCGGAACCTGGTGGCGGCTTTTTCTCACACACGACCATACCTGGCTGTAGGTTCAGCGGTGTGAGCCAGTGATCTGCCTGCTGTTTCAGAGCTCTCCACAACTCTTCAGCATTGTGGGGTTTGTCATCTACGCATTTTAGCTTCAGCACAGCCTGTTGCCGCTTAGCCGAGGCAGTGCTGCAGTGCTTCCAGCTTGGGACTGGTGTGAAGGGTGAAGTGGAGGTGGAGGAGGAGGCTGAGGAGCATGACGTTCCGGAGCTGTACACTGTGGGTGAAACCCTGACTGAGTTGGGGCCTGCAATCCTTGGTGTCAGACTGGGCTCCGACTTCCAGAATATTAACCCAGTGTGCCGTCAGCGAGATGTACCGGCCCTGCCCACAAGCACTTGTCCACGTGTTCGTGGTTAGGTGGACTTTGCCTGAAACTGCGTTGTTAAGGGCACGTCTGATGTTTTGTGCTTATGTAATGCAGGGACAGCACTCCGGAGAAATAGTGGCAGCTGGGGACCGAGTAACGTGGGATAGCCGCCGCCATCAGGTCACTGAATGCTTCCGTCTCCACTAGCCTAAAAGACAACATTTCCATCGCAAGCAGTCGCGAAATGTGTGCATTTAGAACTGTGGCATGTGGGGCATTGGCAGCGTATTTGCGCCTGCGTTCCAAAGATTGGTGTATGGATAACTGAACGCTGCGCTGGGACAAAGACGTGGTTGATGATGGTGCTATTTCTGCTTGTGCAACTACAAGTGAAGGACAGGAGGCATCTTTGCATGCAATATGGACAGGGGATTGTCTTGCACGCACAACAGTGGAAGACGCAGCGGTGTCACCCGCAGACACTGCTCCTGGACTCTGGTGTACATCCTACAAAGTCGGGTGCTTTGCTGACATGTGCCTGATCATGGTAGTGGTGGTCAGGCTGCTAGTTTTGCTACCCCTGCTGATGCTGGCATGGCAGGTGTTGCAAATGGCCTTTTTGGAATTATCTGCAGACACCTTAAAAAACAGCCAGACTCGGGAAGACCTAGCAGATGCTACGCCTAACTCCCCCTATGCACTGCTGTCCTTGCTCTGCATGTCCTCCTGCCAGGTTGGGTCATTTAATGGATAATCCACCATGTCGTCTTCCACTTCTGCACCCTAGTCCTCCTCCAGACTTTCTGGCAATTGTGTCTCATCATCGTCCACCTCTTGTTGAGACACGTTCCCACCGTTGCCTTTGCGAGACCGTGGATGCTCAATTATTTGGCCATTGGTACATACGATCTCCTCATCCATTCTTAGATTCCTGCCTCTCGCCAGCTCCACTTGAAGTGGGTCATAAGTGAACAGCTCTACAGAGTGTCCAAGTGTGGGATCAGTTATGTCCGGGGCCGGGCATTCGGCATGGTGGTAGGAAGGAGCATCAGGGTGTGGAATGTGCGGTCCAGTCTCACGGCTACTGACACTTGACCGTGTGGAAGACAGGGTGTTTGTGGTGGTGCCAAACTGACTGGAAGCATTATCCGCTATCCAACTAACAACCTGTTGACACTGGTCTAGTGCTGGCCTTCAGGCCCATTGCTTAATGTGACAAGTATTGCACTTATAGGCGTCTACAGCCCACTGGGCTACTGTTAGTAGGCTAGACGCCTATAATTGCAATACTTGTCACATTAAGCAATGGGCTTGAAGGCCAGCACTATGTATGACACTTTACAGCCCACTGGGCTACTTTTTGTAGGCTAGACGCCTATAAGTCAATGACAAAATTCTAAAGTCCATCATACTGTATATATCACTAGCCGCATAGTCTCACTACAGGTCATATTTACCATATATAGACAAACGGCAATCTTTACACCATACTTTGTATATAAAGCATTAATTTTATTTGTTATAGGAAAGCATCACACATCATAAAACCATCCCCTAAAAACACCTCGGACAGCATGTATGCAGGTATATGTATACAAAATACAGGCATAATACCATTATAGATAACTTCAACACCAGGTCTGCACAGGGGGGGTTAATTCTGTTCTCCACTACACACACTGACACCCCTGGCTTGCCCTTTAGGGCAGGGATGCAGTTAAGTATCCAGTAACCATTGTGACCCTCACAGTTGCAAATTTTTCCCCAGTAATTAGTTATTCATACCGCACCACACTGCCCAGCACCTCAACGTTTCGCTCACCGCTTTGTCAGGAGGCGCTGGGACAGTGTGGCGGTCACCTTTTATAGCTATGTCCCCTGATTGCCCGCTCTTCAGCTGTACGTCGGCGCACCATGCTTGTGCCCGCCCGCATCCATCCGCGCCCCGGCGTCCCGGAAGCGCCGCTTGCGACTGCGCAGAGCCGGCACCTACCATTGGACGCCGGGATCACGTGGGAGGCGGGGATGCTGCAAGCACCGCGCGCTCACAACTGTGAGACTAGGCACCATGATTATTGTGGGCAACCTGCCCATACTTAACCAGTTCCTTTTCAGTTTCTCCCGGAGAGGGGCACTGCGATGGGGGCGTCTTGCGCGCCCTCATACGCGTGCCTCTTCCTGGGGCTCTGGGAGCGGTCCATTGATTTCCCTGACAACAGTGTGTGCACTGTACCGATGTGGGTCAGGTTTATCGATGACATTTTTCTGGTGTGGCAGGGAGGTCTGGAAAACTTGAAGACATTCATGACTTCGCTAAACAACAACAGGCGTAACATAAAACTCACTTATGATTATAGCACTGATTCCATAGAATTCCTGGACGTCAGAGTGAGGAAAGAAGGTGATGGGTCTATTTCTACGAACATCTTTCGAAAAAACACAGCGGTGAATTCGGTCCTCAGTGCAAGATCCTCACATCCGGCACAGGTGATAAGATCAATTCCCACAGGTCAGTTTCTGCGGGCCAAGAGGGTATGTTCCTCAGACGAATTGTTGAGGAAGAGGCCAAGAAACTCAGAAACCGCTTTATGTCTCGCCATTATAGGAGGGGTCCAATAGAAAGTGGATATGAAAGAGCAAAAAGGACGACACGTGACCATCTTTTGAGACCTGTGAAAAGAAAAACGGATGATCAGGTGAGACTTATTACACCATATCATTCAGAGTGGAAGGGGATGGTGGAAGTGGTAAAAAGGTACTGGCCAATTCTGTGTGCAGATAAAGATCTGGCGACGGTTATCCCTAAATATCCTTCAATCACCCCTCGTAGATCAAAAAATCTGAAGGACATGGTGGTACGTAGTCTATATATACCACCACCATCCACTTTCTTGGGAAATGCCAGAGGAGTAAGGTGGGGAACTTTTCCATGTGGGGACTGCGGGGCATGCACCCAAGTGGGAGCGTGTCTTTGAGTTCCACAATTATGATGGTAGTAGAAGATATAAGATCGTTCACTCGATAAATTGCCGCACAAGTGGGGTGATTTCTTGGGCGAAATGCCCGTGTGAACTGATATACGTGGGGATGACGACCCGTGAATTAAGGGTAAGGATCCTGGAACATCTGAGGGATATCAGGAAAGCAATGGAGGCTACTACCAAGGAGGAAATAGCTGCCCTTAAGAATATCCCAAGGCATTTCAGGGAGGCCCATAACTGTAATTGGCGGATGTTAAAGTTTAGAGGGATAGATAGGGTGCATTTGGGGATTAGAGGTGGAAATCTGAAACAAATACTTGCACAAAAGGAGGTGAAGTGGATCACCCTGCTGGAAACCACAAAACCTGGAGGTCTCAATGATGCTATCTCATTTAAACCATTTTTGGGATGAGATCTGGAATTTCGATATGTTTGTCCTGCAATATAACGTACACTGTGTAACAATGATTTAATAGACCTCATATATATATGTAGTACTGGTTTTTAGGGCCATCCAAGCCAACCACGCCGAACAAATCATTGTGTTTTATTTGGTGGTCACTGGTTTTAACTTGTAATTTCTGATTTTATGTTATAGCTATCCCATGGGTTGCCCACGATAAGAAAGAATATGAGGGATTCAAGCGCCATATGTAACCATAAGTGAAGTCTGAGGTTCATTACTGCCCAGCACTGCGTTATCGTTTCGTCAGGAGGTTTTGGTGGAAGCTCATTGTTTCTATATATGTATAATGTGAAATGTATATTAATATATGTGTTATTATGTTGGAATTGAGCTGACCATGAATAATCTATACTCTGGGTAGGTGTGCAATAATATGGGGAATACTCAGATTGAAACTGAAAAGGAACTGGTTAAGTATGGGCAGGTTGCCCACAATAATAATGGTGCCTAGTCTCACAGTTGTGAGCGCGCGGTGCTTGCAGCATCCCCGCCTCCCACGTGATCCCGGCGTCCAATGGTAGGTGCCGGCTCTGCGCAGTCGCAAGCGGCGCTCCTGGGACGCCGGAGCGCGGACGGATGCGGGCGGGCACAAGCATGGTGCGCCGACGTACAGCTGAAGAACGGGCAATCAGGGGACATAGCTATAAAAGGTGACCGCCACACTGTCCCAGCGCCTCCTGACGAAGCGGTGAGCGAAACGTTGAGGTGCTGGGCAGTGTGGTGCGGTATGAATAACTAATTACTGGGGAAAAATTTGCAACTGTGAGGGTCACAATGGTTACTGGATACTTAACTGCATCCCTGCCCTAAAGGGCAAGCCAGGGGTGTCAGTGTGTGTAGTGGAGAACAGAATTAACCCCCCTGTGCAGACCTGGTGTTGAGGTTATCTATAATGGTATTATGCCTGTATTTTGTATACATATACCTGCATACATGCTGTCCGAGGTGTTTTTAGGGGATGGTTTTATGATGTGTGATGCTTTCCTATAACAAATAAAATTAATGCTTTATATACAAAGTATGGTGTATAGATTGCCCTTTGTCTATATATGGTAGACGCTTATAAGTGCAATACTTGTCACATTAAGCAATGGGCCTGAAGGCCAGCACTATGTATGACACTTTACAGCCCACTTGGCTACTTTTTGTAGGCTAGACGCCTATAAGTGCAATACTTGTCACATTAAGCAATGGGCCTGAAGGCCAGCACTATGTATGACACTTTAGCCTACAAAAAGTAGCCCACTGGGCTGTAAAGTGTCATACATAGTGCTGGCCTTCAGGCCCATTGCTTAATGTGACAAGTATTGCAATTATAGGCGTCTAGCCTACTAACAGTAGCCC
Source organism: Allobates femoralis (assembly GCA_033576535.1). Classification (NCBI taxonomy): domain Eukaryota; kingdom Metazoa; phylum Chordata; class Amphibia; order Anura; family Aromobatidae; genus Allobates; species Allobates femoralis. The sequence goes on along the minus strand of JARQOC010000444.1, from coordinate 49,187 downwards.
AGTGGGCTGTAGACACCTAGAAGTGCAATACTTGCCACATTAAGCAATGGGCCTGAAGGCCAGCACTATGTATGACACTTTACAGCCCACTGGGCTACTTTTTGTAGGCTAGACGCCTATAAGTGCAATACTTGTCACATTAAGCAATGGGCCTGAAGGCCAGCACTATGTATGACACTTTACAGCCCACTGGGCTACTTTTTGTAGGCTAGACGCCTATAAGTGCAATACTTGTCACATTAAGCAATGGGCCTGAAGGCCAGGAATAAGTATCACTCTTTATATCCCTTCGGGCATAAAGTTGTAGGCTTGACGCCTATATGTACAGTACTCGGAACAGTAACTAATGTCCCGTGAGGACATTAAAGGTCTGTCAAGTGTCTTGTAGGGGTGCTGGCCACATCTTCCCGCCTTGCGGTTGCAGCATTGCTGGATGTAGAGGTTGCGGTTGGCACATTGAGCCTGGGTCCAGACATTGTGCTCCATATCGGGTTTGTTAATTCCCGCCTTACGCTTTCCTGCGGGCTGCAGACAACAATTTTTGGACTCTGGGGCACCCAAGGTGCACGCTGCAGCTGGAGGCCAATCATTGATGGTGGCCCGTGGGATGGTCCTGGTGAAGGGTGATTTTCAGCACTCACTTCAACTAACTGTTATCCTGGTTGTGGCACATAATATGTCTGCTGTCCCAGATTGGTTTCTTCACTGCGCAATTGTGGCTGAAGATGGCTAGGATGGTAGGGCCACTCCATTCGTGAGGCTTGGGTCACTTGGTGGCAGGATAGGTAGAAAACATACCCTTGTCTTGCTGCAGGAAGATGGGTTGTCAGAGAGGATATTGTGTAGTCTTGTTACCTGCTGTAGCATGGTGGCAGGCTATGTGTTCTGAAGTAGCCAGGGTGTATTTGATCAATGCTCTCCGTTGGCATGTGATGTTGCGAGTAAGGTGGCAGATTAGGATCCCTCAGCAAATCCAGCATGCTACGTGACTCCACAGATGGTTGTAAGGGTTGACGTAGCGTTCTTGACTGATGTTCCGGGACAAAGGTATCACTGCTGGCTGCTGGAGGAGGACTGTGGGAGGGGTGTTGTGTGGCCCGATTATGATGCTGCATAGTGGGACCCATCATTTTGGCTTTACGCACAGCCTCCTGACAACACTGAAATATGTAAGCCTGCTGCTCACTCGACGTGTGTTCCATCTCCCTGGTGACTGTTTTAAAATAGCCATGTGTATTGTCTTGTACATTAGATCTCAGTTCCATCAGCTCATTTTGGACACGATACAAGCCCTCGGTAAGCTTGAGGGCCAGGTCTCGCAACATGTTCTGATGGCTCTGAGATGTAGGTACAACTTCAGGGTTAACACTCCTATTGGAACCACTCGGGCTCTGGTGTTGAAACAAAACACCCGATTCAGAAGGTGCACCAGACTGAGGTGTCTCCAATAGGGAAAGTGATGTCGAAGAGGCTTCTGCATGGCTCCCGTGTTGGCTGGAGTCAGTGCCAGTGCCAGTATGGTATTCCTGTGATGACCCTGCAGCTGTGCCCAAGTCGTCGCCTCTAACATGTTTCGGGACTGCTACTTGAGGCTGGGGGACTATTTCCATTGCGTGCTGCAGAGTTCTTTTTTTGTAGCCGTGGGTTAGAGGAGTGAAAAAAAGATTAGTCGGTTACACTTATTAGAATTCTTTGCACACATTCCACATAAGCATTAATGTAAGTTACACTTTTGATTGTTGGTATAGAAGCATATGCCTCTTATACAATAAGGCAGGGTGGAAACAGCTGTGTTGCCCCTGATAACAGTGAATCCAGTGTATGAGCACAAACCCGGATTATCTAACAAACACAGAGAAGTGGTCAAACATTGAAAGACTGATTCGCTGTGCAAGTTTATCTCCTGTTTTTGAAAAACATTGAAAGACTGATTCGCTGTGCAAGTTTATCTCCTGTTTTTGAAAAAGACGGAAGGGAGTTACTGTAATCAGGAAATTACTCTGTCAGTTTTCAGACTCAAGTTTAAGTGTTATTGTTAGCATGCATGTGACACATGTCATATTATACAATTTAACATACAGTAATACTTACCTTCTTGCATACATGCAGGGTCGGAGGAACTCCAAGATGTCTGTGACTCACCTTAGCCGGGTTCTGCGCGTCGCAGGCTTTGACTCTCCTTGTCACGGAACCGCGCCTGTGGCTGTGGGGCCCGGTGGTCCAGATCAATAGGGGGGATGGCTGAACAGTAAGGGAATTAATTGTCTTCGTGACGCCACCTGCGGGTGTTCCGGTGACTTCACCGGCGCTGCTAGGCCTCCGGGGGATGTTATGCAGGAAGATGGGACGCTCCCCACAAGACGAGCGGGAGTCCCCGAAGCCAGGAGCTGCGCAAGATGTTGAGAGGCAGCTGCAGTAATACTGCTGTTAGGCTCAGGAATAAGACGCAGACACACCAAAGTCTTTTAGGTACCTTTTCTGGTGGATAGCAGGTACACTCGGACCTGGATAGTGAGGTTGACACTCCTGGAGGTTCACAGCAAGCAGTGTTAGGCTTCCTTTCTCTGTACTTCTAAGGCAGTCAGGTGGATGTGGAATCCAGCCAGGCCGGTAGTGTGTTCAGTGGAACGTATTTCACCTGGGTAGCTGCACTGAGGGCACTGTAAAAGGGTGATGATAATTCTATCTTCTTCCCTGGGATCTCGTCGGTAGGTGCGGCAGGTGAACAGGATGCTAGACTCCCTGTGGTTTGTGCTGGTTCTCTGTGGTGGCTATGTAGCTCTCACAGCTTCGGTTCCAGTAACCGGTTGGTAAGGGAGAGAGTTAGAATCACTCTGGTGTCCCTGAGAGGTGCTCTTCTTTCCTAGTACCCCAATTACAAGGGTTTCCTCACTGGGCAGGTGTGCTGGTTCGGGCCTAGTATGGCTCCGGAACTGGAGATTGCACAGTCCTGTAGCTCTTGTAGCGTCTGCACACTCTGGTGTTTCTCCCTCCAAGACCCTATTTATAGGGGGGAACTGGCTCAAAGTGACCAGTGGAGCTCCTCCTAGAGGCTTGGGGTGAAACCAGGTGTTCTAAGGTGTTGTAGGTGTTTTATTGTTTGTGAGTGTTGCTTTGCTGTTACTTGCTCCATTCATGTCCCAAGGAGTTCTGTGGTGCCCAACAGGTGCCAGGGTGCCACATTCCCCCTTAGTTAACCTCAGTTCTCCCGGCTGAGCAAAAAGTTCTTTTTACAACTTAACTTCTAAGCATTTTATAACATTTAAAAACAAGTATTCACAGAGTCTTAGGCCCCTTTCACATCAGCGGTTTTTTTAAATCGCGGCAGATGCGGTGAAAAAAACGCATCTGCCGCGATTAACGCATAACCGCAACACTTGCGGCACAGGTGCGGCAAGCCCCATAGAATGTCTATGCGGGCTTGCGGCAGGTGCGGCAAGTGCGGTATCGGCACTTGCCGCAGGTGCGGCCGCAAAAAAAAACCGCTGCTGACCGCGTTTTTTTTCGCGGCCGCACCTGCCGCAAGTACTGAAACCGCACTTGCCGCACCTGCCGCACACTTACCGCAAGCCCCACAGACATTGCATAGGGCTTGCCGCAACTGTGCCGCAAGTGTCGCGGTTATGCGGTAATCGCGGCAGATGCATTTTTTTCACCGCATCTTCCGCGATTTAAAAAAAATGCTGATGTGAAAGGGGCCTTAAAGAAAAATACAAAAATCACTAAAAAGGAAGGGAAAAATATGAATAAGGTGAAAAGCAGTCCATACGGCACTAGTCCATCTGCCGCAGGCTGGAAAAGGAAAGTCTTGGTCATACAAGTCCTGTGACAATTGTCCAAAGTTTATGAAAAGGGAAAAAGGGGTTTAAGCCCATACACATATTTAAACTTTATACATTCCCTACGGGTGTCTCTGCTTGGGAGGCCGGTCTAACCTTTTCACCGTACCAGGCACTTTCTGTCCCCAACTTAAAGGGAACCTGTCACCTAATCTATGGCCCCTAAACTATCACTACCTGCCCCTACAGACCCTAACTAGCTCCCTAACCATCCCTGCCTGTCCTAATAGGGCTTTATAGAAGGTGAATAAACCACTTTATAAACTTACAGTTTCTGTGACAGTGGGGCGTTCCTGTGGGCTCTTGTCCGAAGGGCGGGTTCCCCAGAGCCGCGCTCCCCCCGCCTCG
>JARQOC010000444.1:0-37500 GCA_033576535.1 Allobates femoralis | reverse complement strand
ACTGTAGTTACTGTAGGGTAACTGGTTACTTGTGGGATTAACTGTGTTGGAGATTTCTTCAAATGATCCCTTGATACAGTTGCAAAGGTAATTCCCTGATCTTTGCTGATGACACAAGTTTTGGAATTGTCATATTGTGATGGCATAATGGTGTAGGGTTCAGATTCCCAATTGTCATCCAATTTGTTGGTTTTTCTTTTTTTTTTTTAGCACTAAGTCACCTGTTGCAAAAGGTTCAGCTGAGGCGTGCTTGTTAAATCTTTTTCTTGTTTGGTTCTGCTGATTTCTAGGTTTCTTTCCACGCTCTCTTGTACTTTTCTGTACTGTTCTTGGCGTTGACTGACCCTATCTTCATCAGAAGAATCTTCTGTGGGTTCGATGGTTCCCATCTGTAAGTCAATAGGTAATTTACCTGGTCTTGCTCGCATCAAATAAGCAGGTGTGTAGTTGGTTGAACTGACAGGTATGTGGTTGTAGATGTCCACGAGATCTGGATGTTTCTCAGGCCATTGATTCCTCTCTTTAACTGGTAAGGTTTTGAGCATGTCAATGACAATGTGGTTCATCTTCTCACATAGACCGTTCGTCTGGGGATGATAAGGTGTGGTGCGGATCTTTTTACACCCATATAGCCCTAGGAATTCTTGAAACAGAGCTGATTCAAAGGCTGGCCCTTGGTCAGTCAAGACTTGGTCTGGATACCCATGGGGGCGACAGAAGTAACTCTGGAATGCTTTGGCTGCTACCTCTGCAGTTAAGTCCTTAACTGGAACTACTACCAGGAACCTTGAATAGTGGTCGACAATGGTGAGAGCGTAAGCGTACCCGGTGCGACTTGGGGTAAGCTTCACGTGGTCGAGAGCAACTATTTCAAGAGGTTTGGTGGTAACAATTGGCTGCAACGGAGCTTTCTGAGTTAGATGGTCTTTTCTTCGATGGTGACATGGTCCACAGTTTTTACACCACTTGTCAATTGAACCTCGCATACCGACCCAGTAGAACCGATCTTTCAGGAGCCTCTCCAACTTCTTCCATCCAAAGTGTCCGGCATCATCATGGTATGCTTCAAGGATCATTTGGACTTCAGTCTTGGGAACTACAATCTGCCAGATTAGTTCATGGGTTCTGGGGTTTAGGTAACTTCTGCATAGTTTACCCTGGTAGACAAACAACCTCCCTTTCTCTTTCCATAGGCGTGCAGCATTTTGTGAGGCATCAGGGTCCATGTTGGCGTGTTCTTGAGTAATCAGCTCTCTTACTAGGCTGACATCTGGATCGTTAGCTTGTACCTCTTTCCAGTCATGGTGGGGTAAAGGGTTCACGGTCCTCTCTATACGTTTCTGATTCGCCTGATGACATGTTGCTGTACCCGTACGGTGGAAAGCAGGTAGTTCAATCTCCTCCAAGTCATCTATTTCTTCTCCCTCTTCAGGAAGGTTGGGCATTCTGGACAGGGCATCAGCATTGCCATTCTTGTGACCTGCCTGGTACTTTACAGTGAAATCATAGTTTGAGAGTCTTGCTACCCAACGCTGTTCTAGGGCTCCCAGCTTTGCAGTCCCTACTTGTGTTAGAGGATTGTTATCCGTGAAAGCTGTGAATGGGGCGGAAGCCAGGTAATGCTTGAAATGCTCTGTGATTGCCCAGACTAGGGCCAGGAACTCTAGCTTGAACGAGCTGTAGTTCTCCGGGTTCCTTTCCGTGGGATGGAGCTTTCTGCTGGCGTAGGCTATCACCTTTTCCTTCCCCTGCTGGCGTTGAGCTAGGACGGCTCCTAGGCCTTCATTGCTTGCATCAGTGTACAGTAAAAACGGGAGATTGTAATCAGGATAGGTCAGGATTTCTTCTCCAGTGAGAGCGTCTTTCAGCTTCTGGAAGGATTGTTCCTGTTCTGGTCCCCAGTGGAACGGGGGTCCCCTGATTTTGCCGTTTTTGGATTGACCTACTAAGAGATCTTGCATGGGTGCTGCTATCTTGGTATAGCCTTTGATGAAGCGGCGGTAGTACCCGACCAGTCCTAGGAATTGACGTACCTCTTTGTGAGTAGTTGGTGCTGGCCAGTCCTTGATGACGGTTACTTTATCCAGATCCGGTGCTACGCCTTCAGCGCTTACCACGTGTCCTAGGTATTGGACCTTGGGTTTCAGCAGGTGGCACTTGGACGGTTTCAGTTTCATCCCGTACTTGGACAGTGACTCGAACACTTCACTCAGGTGCTGCAGGTGGTCTTCATAGGTCTGAGAGTATACAATGACATCATCAAGGTATAACAGGACAGTTTCAAAGTTCTTGTGGCCCAAACAACACTCCATCAGCCTCTGAAATGTTCCTGGGGCATTGCACAACCCGAATGGCATACTGTTGAACTCGCAGAGCCCCATAGGTGTCGTGAAGGCTGTCTTCTCACGATCTTCCTCTGCAACGGCAGCCTGCCAGTACCCACTAGTAAGATCTAATGTGGAGAAGTAGTTGGCAGATTTAAGTGCAGCTAGTGACTCCTCTATGCGGGGCAACGGGTATGCATCCTTGTGTTTGACTTTATTGATTTGCCTATAGTCGACGCACATCCTCATACTACTATCTTTTTTTTTAACCAGGACTAATGGTGCTGCCCAGGGACTTCAGCTATCCCTAATGACTCCTGCATTTTTCATGTCCTGAAGCATCTCTTTTGGTTTTTGGTAGTGTGTGGGTGGTATAGGCCTGTACCTTTCTTTGATAGGTGCATGGTTGCCTGTGGGGATATGGTGTTGTACCCCTTTAATCCTCCCAAAGTCAAGTGGGTGTTTGCTGAACACTTGCTCATACTCTTGAACTACCCGGTATACTCCATTTTTCTGATGAGAGGGTGTATTGTCAGTTCCTACACCGAGCTCCTGACACCTTTTCTCTAGCTGATCTTTGGAGTGAGGGAGTTCGTCAGTGACTGCTTGGGAAGAGGATCTTACATCAATTACAGCATCATCTTTAACCTGGTACAATTTTGCGACAGTTGCATATCTAGGCACTCACCATAATTTAATATGCGTACGGGGACTCTCCCTTTTCTCACATCGACCAACCCTCTGGCTGTCAAGAGCGTAGGACTACTATCAGACATTACAGGTTCTACCACAGCTTGATAGTCCTGCCCTCTGAGGCCTATGGCTGCTCGACACCAGATCATCATTTCACTTCTGGGTGGTACCACAATTGGAATGGGATCTGTTACCCGCACTCTGCCAATTTCACCATTTGACAATGTTACCTGTTGTTGATAAACCAGAGCTTGGATCTGCTTTTGGATAGCTCTCTTCTCTCTGGGTCTACCAGCTTCAACACTCTGTTGGAGTAAAAACAACACTTCATCGATGCATTTAACCATAACATTAGTACCCAGTATTACATATGGATTCTTGTTGTTAGGCTTATCCTGAACCACTATGATACCCTGGTTCTTCAGCTGCCCCCTCCCCACCTTTACTGTAGCTTCCCACTGTCCCTCTACTGTAACTAGTATACCATTAGTGGCTTCAATGTTCAGATCAGGGTGTGGGGGTTCCAGCTTAACATCTGGCCAGAACCGTTTGTAAAGGATACTCGGGATTGTTGTCACCTGGGATCCAGTGTCTATCAAGGTGGAAGTAGCGATGCCATCGATGACGATTGGTAGGTATGGACAGTCTCCTACATACTTTATCCGGGCCCAACCAGCTGGGAATACGTCTACTCCTGGGGTTGGCCCTTCTCACCCAGGGGTTGCTCGTTTAAAGGACGGACTGTTGAGTACGTCCTCCTTTGTCACTCTGCTGACTGGCGCGGGGTCTGTCGGGGCTGCGACGATCTGCAGGTTTTCCTCGCGGCAGCGGTGTCTTTCTCTTCATCCACGGGACGTCGTCGGGGCTGTCAGCGAGCTGGATCTTGTCCAATGACCTTGCATCTGTCTTGGGTCTTCTCCCAGCTTGTAGCTTGGCCATGTCCTTCATCAGCTGCTCTACATTAGCACACAGTTGTTCAAACCGGTCAGGTGTTGTAGTCTGTGCACTAGACTGGACCGCAGGGATTGGAGATGCTGCTGCCGGCACGGATGGGGTGTCAGTACACTGCGGCTGTGAAGCGGGATCGAGCCGCTGTCCCCACACTGTTAAGTCTCTCAAAGTGTCAAACTCTGCACCAGGATTTTGTATGGACCACCAGCTTGCTTGCTTTCTATCCTCAGATAGTCTGAGTCCTACAATAAACTGTCCAATTAACGCTTTGTTCTCATCTCTGACACCATCAGGATCGACTTGCTTTAACAGTCTCAGTGCTTCTTGCAAGCGCAGTGAATAATCCAGGACACTTTCTTGTGCCCCTTTGTCATTCTATCATTGTAACCGTCTCAATTCAGCTTCAGTATGGCGTTCAAAAACCCGGATTAACTTAGCAAATATCTGCTCCATAGATTCCTGTGTTTCTACTGACCAGTTGTGGCTCTGCAGTTCGGCTGTGCCTGTTAACTGTCCCATAATAACTGAAGCCCTCTGCTTACCGGTCATAACGTACATGTCCAGCACTTGGCATATCTTCCTCTGGAATGTCTCCAAGGTACTGGGTGCACCGCTGTACTTAGGTAACCAGGTCGCATTCGTAACGTATGGTAAAGATATCGGCATAATCGGAGCGGGTTGCTGTGGCATCCTGCTGGATTGTTGCTGTCCGTCTGGAGGTATGTTTAGCTGTTGTTGTGGGGGTACCGCGTTGTTAGGAGCCGGGATACTCATGGTCGCTCCCCCTTAGTTAAGCGCAGCCAGTCCTTTCGGTTTCAAACGGAAGTGTCGGCCTAGCTGTGAGGAGTGAGGCACCACGGGAGTTTCCGGTTCCTGCTGCGTTCAGGGGAAGTCGTCAGAGCGTGGGGGGGGGGGCCTATCTTCACGCCCATCGCCTAGGAACGCCCCTTCTTTTCCCGCCTTTCGCGCAGCAATGGCAGTTCAAATATACAGTTCGGTATATACAGTCATTAAAATATAGCACACAATACCCGTTAAGGAACGGGCCTGCTCGTATCCTGTTTGTGACGCCAAATTCTGACTCACCGTAGCCGGGTTCTGCACGTTGCAGGCTTTGACTCTCCTTGTCACGGAACCGCGCCTGCGGCTGTGGGGCCCGGTGGCTGAACAGTAAGGGAATTAATTGTTTTCGTGACGCCACCTGCGGGTGTTCCGGTGACTTCACCGGCGCTGCTAGGCCTCCGGGGGATGTTATGCAGCAAGATGGGACGCTCCCCACAGGAAGAGCGGGAGTCCCCGGAGCCAGGAGCTGCGCGAGATGTTGTGAGGCAGCTGTGGTAATACTGCTGTTAGGCTCAGGAATCAGACGTAGACACACCAAAGTCTTTTAGGTACCTTTACTGGTGGATAGCAGGTACACTCGGACCGAGATAGTGAAGTTGACACTCCTGGAGGTTCACAGCAAGCAGTGTTAGGCTCCCTTTCTCTGTATTTCAAAGGCGGTGGATGTGGAATCCAGCCGGGCCGGGTAGTTTGTTCAGTGGAACGTATTTCACCTGGGTAGCTGCACCACTGAGGGCACTGTAAAAGGGTGATGATAATTCTATCTTCTTCCCTGGGATCTCGTCGGTAGGTGCGGCAGGTGAACAGGGGGCTAGACTCCCTGTGGTTTGTGCTGGTTCTCTGTGATGGCTATGTAGCTCTCACAGCTTCGGTTCCAGTAACCGGTTGGTAAGGGAGAGAGTTAGAATCACTCTGGTGTCCCTGAGAGGTGCTCTCCTTTCCTAGTACCCCAATTACAAGGGTTTCCTCACTGGGCAGGTGTGCTGGTTCGGGTCTAGTATGGCTCCGGAACTGGTGATTGCACAGGTCCTGCAGCTTTTGTAGCGTCTGCACACTCTGGTGTTTCTCCCTCCAAGACCCTATTTATAGGGGGGAACTGGCTCAAAGTGACCAGTGGAGCTCCCCCTAGAAGCCTGGGGTGAAACCAGGTGTTCTAAGGTGTTGTAGGTGTTTTGTTGTTTGTGAGTGTTGCTTTGCTGTTACTTGCTCCATTCATGTCCCAAGGAGTTCCGTGGTGCCCATCAGGTGCCGGGTGCCACATCTGCATATATGTAGGCTGTTTTTTTTTGTTTCAGTCCCCTTTGAAAATCTTTCTCTGCTCTGAGATGCTTCCTCTAGCAGTCCCGGATGTTCTGCCATTTACACATCACAATCTCACCTGCATGGTGCAAATAAAAATTGCTGTAACATACACTGAATTCATTGAATTAACACACATTCTTGATGGGCCCCAACATTTACACAGGTCTGTGACTACAAATGTGTTAGAATATCTTCATCTAAGCTCACCTTTCTTGCTTTGGGGGTTGGCTTAAAAACAAAAAATTCTTGAAAAGAAGTAGTGACGTCAGGATTTGAACTAAATGAAAATTGGTCTTCAATTAGGTTAAATTATTCTCAATATTTGGCAGACTGTATTTTTGGTATCTTCGGGTATTGTAAGTCACGTTTACTAGTGATTACAGTATATACTCAAGTATAAGTTTAGGCTAAGCAATGCACCAGTCCGCCATCCTGTTATAAAGCCCCCTATCAGCGGGATATAGCCCAACCATGACTGTATATGTTGGTCATAACAAGTCTACAGTCAGTGCCCTCAATGCTATTACAGCCCACAGCATTGGAATTCTAGCCCACATCACTGGTATTGCAGCACACTAATTAGGTTTAGAGTTCCAGCAGTGATAACCAGCTACCATCAGTAATGTACAGGCCACTCATCACTGGTATCCAGACACCGTTACTGTATGAGTATGTATAAATTCTAAATGTATTTTTGCAGATGTTTTTGTATTTTGTTAGGTACCATATTAACTTTTAAAAATTAAAAACGTGAGGTCCAAGGCCAAGATGGAGGTAGTTTTTGATTCTGAGCACTGTACAACATAAAGGAGAAATGTAAACCAAAACAGCTATTGGAAACTTGTTTGGCAAACAACACTAGACTCCATATTTCATTGTTTTTGAGTGGGAATAGTACATTATTGGAGCACACATATACATGTATAAAAAAAGTTAGTGTAAAATGTACTCTATTAGACTACATTGTAAAAAGGTGTATCCCTACATGAATGGCAAAACATGCCATGTCACAGAATGAGCCATCAGTCAAACAATTTGGAGGGAAATAGCTGTGAACACAAGGAACTGGAAATGCACACAGAGATGAAGAAATTACTTACGGTGACGATCTTGGCCATATTCGTTTAGAATCCTCCATCCTTGGACCAACACAACACAAACTTCATCCCAGAGTTCCCTGCTCTGCTCCAGGTTATGATGGCAGGTGTGTTGTTGCTCCCACAATGGGGCCCTTGCTTCCACGAGCTGGATTAGCAGGCGTGTATCCACCACCACTTCATCTTGCCCGTCCCGACGTGACCTTTTGAAACCCTGGAAGCTAAACCAAAACAAACATACCGTATTTTTCGCTTTTTAAGACGCACTTTTTTTCCCCCCAAACTTTGGGGGGGAACGGAGGTGCGTCTTAAAAAGCGCATGTATAAAAAAAAAAAATATTAAAAATGAAATATTACCATATAAGGGGGGTTTGTGGGTGCAGCTGCCCAGTGGGAGTGCCGGAGGCAGGTTCCCGTGGGTGGGGGGCACCGCTGCAGGACCGGAGCAGCGGAGATGTACCGGCGGCAGCAAGCGGTGGGTGCCGCCATGTTTCTTGTGGTAGCCGGCCGGTAGAGGTAGAGGCTTCAAAATGGCCGCGGGTCTCCATTATGGCCGCGGCCATTTTCTTGAAGCCTCTACCGCTGGCTGCAGTGTTAATGTATGCAGCCAGTCACAAAAAACATGGCGGCGTCCACTGCTTACTGCCGCCGGTACATCTCTGCTTGCTCTGGTCCTGCAGCTGTGTCCCCCACCCACGAGAACCTCCCTCCGGCACCCCCGCTGAGCAGCTGTACCCCCCCTCGGTGATCCATGGGTGTCTGGGGGGGAAGATGGCCATATAGCATTATCAAAGGGTTGGGGATGGGGGACATATATACAGGATAGGGGGCACATACACAGGATGAGGGGCACATACACAGGATGGGGGGGCACATACACAGGATGAGGGGCATATACACAGGATGGGGGGCATATACACAGGATGAGGGGCATATACAAAGGATGGGGGGCATATACACAGGATGAGGGGCATATACACAGGATGAGGGGCATATACACAGGATGAGGGGCATATACACAGGATGGGGGGCATATACACAGGATGGGGACATATACACAGGTTGGGGGCATATACACAGAATGGGGGCCATATATACAGAATGGGGGCCATATATACAGAATGGGGGGCATATATACAGAATGGGGGGCATATATACCAGGATGAGCAATATACATACCAGGATGGGGACATGTATACGAGGATGAGAGACATATATGCCAGGATGAGGGATATATATACCAGAATTGGGGGGTTTATGTACCAGGATTAGGGACATATATACTGATTGTAAGACCGACACTGGCATTATAAGACGGACCCCATTTAACATTAAAAACTATTTTTTTTCTCATTTCCTTCACCAAATTTTGGGGTGCGTCTTATAATCCGGTGCGTCTTATAAAGCGAAAAATACGGTAATTATTTGAAACATCAAAAAACGGCGCATTACACATTAAAGTAATATGGCTTTTGTACAACCAGTCACTACAATATAGCATTCGATGATGCTGACAGGGCTGCATTACACAAAGTTTGGAGATGTGGGTCTGCTCTCTCTACAACATGGAGATTCTACAATGATTTCAAAGGCTGGCAGCCTGACACATTTGACAACGTAGTGTTGCTTGGCCATTTTGATGAACCATTATGTGTATGACTTGGGTTAGAAGTAGAACAGCATTTGTGGATGCAATGTTACCCTGTGTGCTTTATGCCATCCGTGCGACACTTCTTAACCACAGGTTGACAAAGCCCCAAAACGCAGGTATCTCTCAAAACAAAACATCAGTGTGGGGAATAACCAGCATAGACTCTCCTGTCCACTCACCATCATATACTCTGTAGACCACTTCACCCAAATAAACATAGATGAAAACCAGTCAGCCACCGTATACACCGGTAAGCAATCAGCTATGGGAATGAGGTTGCAGGGCAGGCGGGAGCGTGCAGGAGGGCCACAACAGCAACATCCTTGCCGCACCAAGTCGCTGTCCCCTGGCCACCTCCTGCCAAAACACGCACGCTGTGTCCTCCAGGACTCTGTCACAGCTGCAAATGGGTACTGATGTGGTCAGCTAAGATTAAAGTGGCTACTTCTGTTTTCTTGTCTTTTCCGTAAGAAACACATATCTGATTCCTCTTGCATGCTTCCCTCCACCATTAAGCAACATGGACATTTAGGGATGAGCGAGTCTACTCGCTAGGACTCGTTACTCGGCGATTCTTAAGGGACTCGCTGGACTCGGTAATCGGCGAGTCTTTTAGCGATTACTCGCACAGTAACGAGTCCAATGCAAGTCAATGACAAAACTAGGATTGCCAGAGTTTACTTTTTCTCACTCGCTAGACTCGCTATATCACATCGCTATATAGCTTGAATCTCCCCAAACAGCAGCGAGTCTGAGCGAGTCTACGAGTCCGATTCCTAGCGAGTCTGCGATTCCGAGTCCTGTATTCTCTATTCGGGACTCGCGACTACAGAATCTTTTATGTTCCTAGTCAGCATAGCGTGTTAGGTCAGAAAACTTGTGAAGAAGGACAAGCATGTTAGCCAATCATAGTCAGTAATGCCATAGCATTGTTGGTTGTGGCAGGACTATGATTGGCTGCTGTCCATCGTGATGCCTATGTCATGTATGACAGGCAAGGCAGTATATAAGGCTTGTCCCCACCATTTTGGGCACATTCCTGAGAAGAGCTGACCTAGTGCAGGGAGACTTGGAGCAGATCTAGGGACAGTTAGGCAGTGTAGGAGTCAAGATTCCTCACATATGGGGGGCGTGGCCTGGACCTGAGTGGTGATGGCCGCATAATACGGGAGCTCTGAGGTCCCGAGTCTTTCCCGCGTCTATACCCAGCACCCACCGGCTCTCCAACGCTCAGGACAGCACGCAGCAGCAGCGGAACAGGTCAGGAACCGAATGGGCAGAATTAGACCCACTAGGCGAGCTACACCACGCCGGGTCACCGATTTCTTCGCTCCCGCCCTGACCAGCAGCTTCCCCTCAGCTACACCTAAGATGGCGCTCCCGCCCTTATCCCCGCACCGCAACACGCGGGCTTCCAGGCGAAACTCCACTGCCTCAACAAACTCCATACCCCCTTCTCCGGGACTGATGGCGGGAACCCCGGTCACACACACAGCAATGCGGGAGCTCCTGGCAGATCTCAGATCCTCGCTGCAGGAGGACATGCAGGGGATGCTGGCGGGATTGAGAGGAGAGGTGGGTGATCTGACTACACGCACTAACCATCTGGAAACGAAGATGGGCGAACTGGTCAAATCGCATAATGATCTCCTTGATGCACACGCTGTGCTGCAGGAAAAGCTGGAGAAACAGACCCTGAAACAGATGGATCTTGAGGATCGTTCCAGAAGGAACAACATAAAGCTAAGGGGGATCCCTGATTCTGTCTCTCCTGTAGAATTAAGACCACTGCTGCAGAAGTTTGTCACCTCAGTCTTGCCTACATTGCAGAACACAGATATAATCATAGATAGGATCCACAGACTTCCCAGACCAGCTAATATTGACCCAACTCTCCCACGAGATGTTCTGGCAAGAATTCATTTTTTTGAGATAAAGGAGGACTTCCTGAGAGCTCTGAGGAGTGGGGTGGAAGTCCCAGAGGAGTTCCAGCAGATCTCCGTATTTCCGGATCTCTCTGCGGGCACATTGGCGAGGAGGAGAGCTTTCCAGGAGGTCACAGCCATTCTACGGGAACAGCACATTGGCTATCGCTGGGGATTTCCACTAAAACTGCTCATAAAGAAGGACAATACAATCTACACCTGTGCAAGTCCCCAACAAGTGAAGGATTTCCTGAAGAAATGGAAAATTTTCCCCCAACAGCGATTCCCCAACACGCCATCTCCCCAGGACGAACCGGACCCAGACGGATCTTCTGTTCCCGCGCAACATATGGAACCAGCCTGAAATGCTGTCCGGTGTACTGCTGTTGTTATTAATATGCCGGGTGTATAGTTCAATTTTACCTGATTCTTATTAGACTTGGGCCTCTATTCCTAATTCTTTCTATTCTTAATCTTTATTTCACGCTCTACCTTTTGACTCTAATCTAAACTCTTCTTTTCTCTATTCTTGCAATTCTTTCACAAGCATTGTCTCGTCTTATAATCTATTTTAATCTCACTTTTCTCCTTTATTTTACCTGCTCTTCTCTGAATCCTCTCTTGGGATAGTGATTGCCCCATAGGTACATTAATAGTACCATACAATACTGACTCCTAGTGCCCCATAATCTAGGGAGCACTCTGAGCAGATAGGTGCTTGGCACCGCCCACTTGGAAAGTGGTATTGTAAATAGTTGGTTTACCTTAAATTTTCTCTCCCCCATCCTCCCCCTCCCTCCCTCCCCCCCTCCTCCCTTTCTCAGCACTCTGCTTCTACTCTTTTCTCTAACCCGCTCAGGACCCCCAGATTGGACTGTTGTAACTGTGTATCACATTAACTGAACTTTAGTATATTTTATACCTGAAGTTGTTCTCTATTTCTGATTCATACTATTAGTCAAAGATGTCTATCAAGTACTCCACAATCAATGTCAACGGACTCAACTCTCCGGGCAAGAGGTCTCTGGTGTGGAATCAAGTCAAGCATCTCCACAGTGAGGTAATCTTCCTGCAGGAAACTCATTTGCTCCAGCAGGATAATTTTAGAATGTCCAATCCGAACTTCCCACATAGATTTTTTGCAGGTTCTGGGGAGAAAAAGGCAGGTGTAGCGATCTTCATACACAAATCCCTATCGGTATCTCTGGTAGAGGAGATCCCTGACCCACACGGTAGATATCTAATATTGAGGATATCCCTGAATAATCAGCTGTATTCATTGATCTCGGTATATGGACCAAATACGGGCCAGATGAAATTTCATCGATCCCTCCTGTCCAAACTTGAAAGCCTTGCAAGGGGACCCATGATTATAGCTGGAGATTTTAACATCCCTCCGTGTGGGAGACTTGACTCTTCCTCCTCCTCTCGCTGTCGCAAGGATCTGGGCAAACTAATCAGCCAGTATCACCTCCACGATATCTGGCGATACATGCATGGGGAAGAGAGAGACTACACATACATGTCATCTAGACATAACACATACAGCAGAATCGATTATATTCTAGTCAATGATCTCTTACTCCCTCTCTGTCAGCAAACAGACATAGGACATATTACCTGGACTGATCACGCCCCTGCCTCTCTCACTGTGACGGATACCTCGCATATCAAACCGACCACATCCTGGCGACTAAACGACTATATCCTATCTATTCCTGACAACTTAAAACAAATATCTACACATTTAACTGAATACTTTGAACACAATGACAACGGGGCGACCTCCCCAGAAACCCTCTGGTTCGCGCACAAGGCATATATCAGAGGAGTCTTACTTAAAATCTCCGCTAGAGCTAGACGGAAAACAGAGGAGCTGACCAAATATCTGACTAATAAAATCGCGATTTTGGAAAAAAAAACACAAAAGCGTTCACACCCCAGAAGTTCTGATGGAACTCTCAGATGCTCGCCTTAAATTACGGAACGTTCTGATGGGTAAGATCGAACATAATCTTAAAAAGATGAGGGCAAACTTCTATGGAATGGGTGATAGAGCAGGGAAACTCCTGGCCCGCCGTATTAAAAAGCGCCACCTTGCCACCAAAATCGATCACCTCCTTGATCAGCATAACACCCCAATCAGAAACCCACTGCTAATTGCAGAAGAGTTTCGCAAATATTACTCTTCTCTATACAACCTCAACGAAGACGTGAGCACAATACAACCTACCTCTGAATGCATCAATCAATTTTTAAATCAAGTCAACCTCCCCAGGGTTACACAAGCCCAAGAGGCTCTCCTGAATGCTCCGCTTAGGTTAGACGAAATCCAAAGGGCTATTAAATCGACCAAAACTAACACAGCCCCGGGTCCTGACGGATTCACATACACATATTATAATTCCTTTCAACAGTGTTTGTCACCTTACCTGCTTAGACTATTTAACTACTGGCGTGAACAGGGGCAGATTGCTCCAGAAGGATTAGAGGCTCTCATCTCCACCCTTCCAAAACCGGGGAAAGTAGCTACCTCTACTACTAATTTTCGCCCCATAGCTCTCCTTAACGGAGACCTGAAAATATACGCTAAAATACTAGCGCTCAGATTAATGACTGTCCTGCCCTCCTTGATTGGCCCTGATCAGGTCGGTTTTATCCCGGGGAGACAAGCGGCAGATGGAACCCGGAGACTATTAGATCTTCTAGAACTGATGGAAAGAGACTCGTCCCCCAGTGCACTTCTCTCATTGGATGCTGAAAAAGCTTTTGACAGAGTGCACTGGGGGTACCTGAAAGAGGTTCTTAGCAGATTTGGAATAGTGGGAGACTTCCAGAATTCAGTGATGGCCCTTTACTCCAATCCCAACGCGAAGGTGAGGTCTTCGGGCTTTACGTCCTCGAGCTTCACCATAGCGAATGGAACAAGGCAGGGGTGTCCCCTCTCGCCCTTGATATTTGCGCTGGTGATGGAGCCCCTGGCTGAGAGGGTTCGGAATGACCCAGATATTACCGGGGTCAAAGTTGGAGTCTGTGAACACAAAATCGGCCTCTATGCGGACGACGTAGTGTTCATATGCACAGACCTCCCGAAAACCATTCCAAATATCATAAGTTTGCTGGCAGAATTCTCGGAGGTCTCCTACTATAAGTTGAACTCCTCCAAGTCGCTCTTTTTCCCGGTGGGGATCCCTCCTGATATGGCCATTAAACTCCAGCAAAGTATTCCTTTTACCTGGTCGCCTGATGGCTTCCCATACTTGGGAATACAGATTACTCCCACATCTGGGATCATACGTTGTAACTATGATATTTTGTACAACAAACTGAAGTCTGGACTTGACTCTCATTCTCCACTGGGCCTTTCCTGGATGGCAAGGATACAAATAATAAAAATGACGTATCTCCCAAAAATTCTTCATGTTCTGAGATGCCTCCCTTTTAAATTTCCCCGAAACCTCCTAAATTCCTTGCAATCTCTGCTTGGCAGATTTGTATGGAACTCCAAACCGCACCGAGTAAGTCATAAAATTATCACTCTACCCACCAAACTAGGGGCCTTGCTCTCCCCGATATTGTTTCATATTCCCAGGCAATACATATTGCCGCAGCCGGAGTGTGGTGGAAAGAGGACTCCCACAGCCTATGGCTACAAATTGAAAGGCATTATGCCCCTCGAAATTCCACCAGGCTCCTGCTTGAAAGCACCCTCCTGAACAAATGGAAGGGCCCAAATCTCCTTAAGTCTATGACAGCACTTCTACATATTTGGCATTCACATAGCAGAGTCCTCCTCCTATTCCTACACCACTACATCACTACCTCAGCAGTGGAACTGTTAATTGACTCTCTCTCTCTATCCTCATGGAGAGCGCTTGGGGTGGAGTACTTGCGACAGGTGAGGGAAGGGGCAGGGGTCAAACCCTTTTCAGAATTGACAGCTAGATTTGATCTTCCTCGATCCACGTTCTACCGATACCTGCAACTGAGGCATTTTCTCGACTCTTTGGCCCTTCCCGAGTTGAGTCCAGTTGACGTTGACGGATCCTTGCACAGATACTTTAAATCAACCTCTCAAGAGGATCATGGAGTCTCTATCATATATAACGCACTTGGCCTAGCCAGGAGTACCATGAAACTCCCATATATGGAAAAATGGGAATCTCGCCTACATTTTACAGCAGACCTTCAACAATGGCGGAATGCAACGACCCAGGCAACGGCTTACTCCAAATGCATCACCCACTTTGAACAACTTAAAAAATTGCATATGGACTGGTATCTAACACCACACCGGATCTCTAGATTTTCAAAGTCCTTACCTGCCCCCTCGCCGCTCTGCTGGAGAGGATGCGGCCTTCAGGGAGATACTCAGCACATGTGGTGGTTGTGTCCCGTAGTTTCTGACTTTTGGGTCACAGTGGATGGACTCCTCACTGACATCATTCATTACCCAGTCAATCTAACACCAAGTCTGGCACTGTTGGGTCTAGGATTAGAGGACTTCTCACATTTACACAAACCAAGCATTGCCAACATCTTAATCTCTGCGCGCATTTGTGTAGCGCGACACTGGAAATCTTCTACTCCACCAACTAAAGCCGAATTGGTCAGTTCCGTCAATACTCATTTCCACTATGAGCTGTTGCTAGCTCACAGCGCCAAGCAGAGAAGCAAAATCTTATCTTGGTGGGACCCATGGCTCATGTCATCCTATGGGCCGGACGTATAAGTTTACTCGACTGCCTTTGAAATGTGTCTTTAGGTTTTTTACATCTTACTGTATATCTCATCTGTGATTGTTGGATAGTCTCGCTCAATCTGAGGGATCTTTCTCTTTTCTCTTTTCCGTTTCCTAACCTCTTTTCTTATACTATTTCTTCTCCTTACCTTTTCCCCCCACCTTACCGCCTCCCCTACTGCTTTTTAACCCTCCCCTCTCCCTTTTTTTCCCCAACTCCTTAAGAATTTCGTGATTGTTACCTATACTTACGTATTTTTTGAAAATTTTTCAATGTACTTTTTCCATTGTCTTATAGTCGGAAATACTTTCGACAGCGTTACTGTGCTACCACTTGATGGAAACGTTACCTATGTTTGTAAATTTTGAAACCTTAATAAAAATTATTGAAGCAAAAAAAAAAAAAAGATTCCTCACATATAACCCAAAAGTTCTTTTCAGAACTACCAGGACGGAGGATTGCTGTAGAGGACTGTAAGGAAGGGAGATAGGTAGGAGCAGCCTTGCAGTGCATACAGCACCATCCTCAGACCTTAGTTCACCCAGCTTTCGTCAGAGCTGCAATCCTAAGCTTTTTTTTATTTTTGGCACTAGTCTACCAGATAATTTTGGTGCCATTTTTCCACAAAAAATTTCCTGTGCCAGTGCGTTGCTGTAAGGTGTCCTGCCTGCACCTCGCACAGTACTTCTAACATCGCACGCAGCCAGCACCGCAGTCTAATAGTGACTGGTTCTGCAGACTAAAAAATTTTTTCCTGTGCCAGTGCGTTGCTGTAAGGTGTCCTGCACCTCGCACGGTACCTTCCATCTGTCTTAAAATATCTTAGCCTCTAGTGTGTACCTTTCACGAAATAGTACCTGCTACTTGATTTACACATTTAGAGCCACCAGAAATTCTAACATGTCACAAAAAAAAACAAATCCCAAAAAAAGCGTTGCAAAGGGACAGGGACGAGGTACAGGCATTGGTAGTCGTGGCCAACAAGGCACCAGTTCGGGCAGACAGATGAGGATTGATCGATCGTTCCTCCTGTCTAACTCTCCCCGTCAGGAAAGTAAACGAGTATTGAGGCCGGAAGACCAAGACCAAGACCATCTAACGTCTTGGCTGGCAGAGAAGACCTCAACAACAGGTTCTTGCAGCACACAAGGTTCCTTGAGCACAGTGTCTACTGTTGGTAGATACCATGCTGGGTCATCTAATCCACAACCTCTTCACAGTTCCTCAGACCAACAGCAGCCCCATCAAAATGTTGACACAGACATGGGTCACAGATGATTTATTTGGTACATATAATCCTTTGCATGAATCCGGTTTGCCAGACTCACTAGTAGATGAGATACTTGAAGAAGAATTGTCCAATCATGGACAAATTTTAGAGACACCCCGGCCACATGAACGTGACTTTCAACAAAGTCTTAGACCAGGGGTCTCAAACACGCGGCCCGAGGGCCGCATGCGGCCCCTGGGGCTTTACTATGCGGCCCGCGGCACCTTGGACAACTTAATGACGCATCGCCCCAATGCAGGGGCCGCTACAGTCCCTGCTGTGAGGTCTTCAGTCCGCAGGCTAACCAGCTCTGCTGCTCAGCAAGATCAATGCAAGCTGCCAGCCAATGAGAGGCCCGCAGCTGAAGGCAGAATATGACGTCACCTGCAGGCCTCTGGCTGGCAGATTGCATTGATCTTGATGAGCAACAGAGCTTGTCTAAGCGACGGCTGGAGAAAGTCATAGCACAGCGGAGGCCGGAAGTCAGCACAGCGGGGACCGCGGCGGCCCCCTGCACTGGAGCAATGCATCATTAAAGTGAGAAAAGTGTGAGTGTGTGTGAGGGTGTGTGTGGGTTTGTGTGTAATGGTGTGTATGAGTGTGTAAAAAGAAGGTGAAACAGGATGGAGGGGCATCACTGTAAAGGTAGATCAGAATGGGGGACATACCTAGAAAAGGGGATCAGGATGGAGGACATACCTAGAAAAGGGGATCAGGATGGAGGACATACCTAGAAAAGGGGATCAGGATGGGGGACATACCTAGAAAAGGGGATCAGGATGCGGGACATCACTAGAAAAGGGAAGAGGGAGATCGCTACTAAAGGGGATCGGGATGGGGAACATCACTACAAAAGGGAACAGGGAAGAGAGACATCACTACTAAAGGGAATCGGGATGAGGACATCACTAGAAAAGGGGATCAGGATGGGGGACATCAGTAGAAAAGGACATCACTACAGCATGGGGGACATTACTACAAGAAGAGGATCAGGATTTGTACTTTACTACATTGAGCAAAAAATCCTGGTATTACTAAAAATATCACTTAGGGTACCTTTACACGCCGCGACGGCAGGCTGGATACATCCCGCTACTTCACGTGCACGAGCACGCTCAAACGGCTACAAACGGTCAACGCACCCTCTTTACACGCCGCCATAAGGTGCGCTACGCCACGCTACATCTGTAGCTAGCTACATCGCCGGGTGTGTCAAGTAGCCAGCTGCAGCTTAGCGTACCACGTTTACACAGCGCTACAATAAGCTAATATGGGCGGACCTGGTACAGCAGGGACAGCACATAGGCGTGCCACAATCGTGGATTACGAGCCGTCCGTACGATGATAGGACAGCGCAATATCATCATGATTGGCCAGGCATCGCAGGAGGCTGGTTAATACAGCATGCTTGAGCGATTGTGTAGTGTGACTGGTCAGCTCCTTAAATATGCCGCCCTAGGCAGCGACTACCAATCGTCATGCAGGAGCTTCCTCCAATGATCGGTGATGGGGCGCGGTATCCCAGAGCCTGGGACACGCCTTAGCTACATTGCAGCTACAGCCCCGGGTGTCCAGAGTTCCCTTCCGTTGCCTCTTTACACGCCGATACAGCTCACTACAATCGGCTTTGTAGCCATCAGTTTTCGAGCAGACCTAGGAAACAGATGTATCTGTTGCCGGCTGTAGCGTCACGTCTTCAGACGCCGCTACGACGGGCTACATTGGCGCTACAAGCTACATTTGTAGCCTGTAGCGGGATGTATCCAGCCTGCCGTCGCGGCGTGTAAAGGGCCCTTTTGTCCTACAAGAGATGCGGCCCCCAGCTATAAATGTTTTTCTATGTGCGGCCCACCAACCCAGCCGAGTTTGAGACCCCTGTCTTAGACCATCTCAGGAGTTGGAGGATGATGATGATGATGAGACACACTTGTCATCCGGGGAGCAAAATCAATCTTGTTATCGGGAAGATTTAGAAGAGGAAGGGGTTGATGATGAGACCACTGATCCCACATGGAATGTTGCCATGCAGAGCCAGCAGAGCAGGAGGAAGAAAGTGTCTATGTCCCACCAACAAAGGCACCAAGGCCTACTCCTCCCACCAGAACTGAAAGAGTCACCACTGTTGCCGAAACTGTGTCCACTGTGGCGCAAAATTTGTCGACTGTTGTACAAAATGTCTCAAATGTGGGCCTGAGTAATCCCTCTGGGATAACAATCAAGCATAGAGGTCGGTCAGCCACTGTGTGGAATTTTTTTTAAAGATGGGCCTTCTCAAGAAAATGTGGTCATCTGTACCATCTGCCATGCAAGGCTAAGCAGAGGCCACGGGAAAGGAAACATGAGCACCAGCAGTATGCGGAAGCACATGGCTGGTAAGCACCCTATTCAGTGGTCAAAACTGCAGCCTTCCACAACAGTGTCATCAGACCCAAACACTGCCACGGTAACTCAGATCCGTCCGTCACAATCAAGTGTTGCTGAAGCTGTTCCAGCTCATATGTACTCATCCCAAGCAGCGGTTGCAGAGAGACTGAACACTAGTGCAGACAGTTATCAGTCAGCAACATCCTTACAGTTGTCAGTGACACACCTGTACGAAAGGAAGCGGAAATACCACTCTTCCCACCCATTAGCCAAAAAAATAAATGCCCAGATAGCTAAGTTGTTAGCAGTCGAGATGTTGCCGTTTAGGCTTGTGGGTACAGACTCTTTTCGTGAGCTTTTGGCTGTGGCAGTACCACGGTACTCGGTTCCAAGCCGCCACTACTTTTCACGTTGTGCAGTCCCCGCGTTACATGAGCATGTCATTAACAACGTCAAGCGTGCCCTCACCAACGCTGTAACCGGGAAAGTACACCTTACTACGGACACGTGGACAAGCAGTTCAGGACAGGGCCGGTACATCTCGCTCACCGTGCATTGGATCAACCTTGTGGAGAGTGTGCCAAACTCTGTTAGTGTTACATCAAACATCCTACCCACGCCACGGATAGCTGGCATAACCTCCTTCAGGGTCTCTGCATCATCCTATATGTCCAGTACACCATCTTCCGCTTCCTCGACCAATTCTCAATTGCCCTCAACATCACGGCCAAGTTGGGAGGTTTGCTGCAGCGCTTCAGCAAGACGCCAACAGGCTCTGCTGAAGCTGATCTGTTTAGGTCACACACCTCACACTGCAGTAGAGCTGTTGAAAGGTCTGAAGCAACAGACAGATGAGTGGCTATCCCCACTCCAACTCCAGACCGGTCTCGTGGTTAGCGACAATGGTCGTAACCTAGTGGCTGCACTAAAGCTCGGAAACCTTGTGCACGTGCCTTGCATGGCTCACGTGCTGAATCTAGTAGTTCAGAAATTCCTGCGTACATACCCAGAGTTATCTGACCTACTGGAGAAGGTGCGTCGAGTTTGCACACATTTTCGTGATTCGTCAACAGCGGTTGGAAATCTTTCATTGCTTCAAAAGCAATTGAATTTGCCCAACCACAGACTCATTTGTGACATGCCGACACGATGGAGCTCTGATCCTCGATAACATATGGAATGTAATGAGCAGCAGAGGGCAATAGCCGAATATCAGTTGCAACATGCCCGTCAGACCGGCAGTCAGCCACGACATATTAGTACAATGGAGTGGGTGTGGATCGCTGACACATGTGAGGTTCTTGATAATTTTGACTACTGCACAAAACTGGTGAGCGTTGATCAGTCCATCATCAGTGTCACTATCCCCATGCTGTGTCTGCTCAAAGAATCCCTCATTAATCAGAAAAATGAAGCATTGAGAGCCCAGCAGATGGCTATGGAGCCAGATTTAAACAGCGCAGTACCTAGCCAGCAAAGCCAATATGACCAGGCAACATTGGCTCCTGAAGAGGAACCGGAGCAAGACGATGAAGAGGATTTATTTTTTGTTGGTGCCGATGTCAACCCAGATGGTACTCCCAACCCCAGCTTTGTGTCTGTCCACAGCTTTGTGTCTGTCCACCATGGGTGGGCTGGAGAGGAGGAGGCGGAGACAGACTTTGCGGATACAATGGGTATTGAACATCGTTCTGAGGACACTGAAGACATGAGTCTATGCAGCTTGGGACACATGGCTGACTTCATGTGCACTTGTCTGCTAGAAGACCCACGAGTGATTAACATATTGCACAACGACCTCTACTGGTTGGCCACCTTTCTGGACCCACGTTATAAAGATAAATTCACCTTGCTGCTGTTTCAGTCACCACGTGGCTTGACAATTGACTATTTCAAGAGGGTTCTTGTGGATAATATGCTTCTAATATCACCGTCAGACAACTCTCTGCCCATAGGTAGCAACTCTGTGCAACAGCAGCCATTGGTCGGGGCACAATCATCCACGCTGTCCAGAAGAGATGCTGGAAAGATGTCCGCAAAGTGTTCAATAAGCCATCGAACCTGCAGCGCCATGTTGCTCCGGTAACCATCTCTCGGAGACAGAAACTTACCAACATGGTACAAGAATACTTAAGTGACAGTAAGGAAGCAGGTACTGATGCCGGAGTCCCGTTTAATTACTGGGTCTCCAAGCTTCAGACTTGGACAGAGCTCTCCTTGTATGCCTTGAAGGTGCTGGCATGCCCTGCGGCTAGTGTGACATCAGAGCGGGTTTTCAGTGCCGCTGGGGGTATCATAACTGATACCTGGACACGTCTTACTCCAGAGAATGCAGACAGGCTTACTCTAATTAAGTTTAATAGCAACTGGATTTCACAAGACTTCTTGAGCCCTGAAGACGACAATAGTCAGAGCTGAAGTGCCACGTTCAACATCAATATGATATAATAATTCATTGTATTATATTGTGCCTTTTTGGTACAAGCAGTATGTACAACACCTGTAACGATTTGCCTAACCATGTTCCTGCAACCTGGTAATGAAACCGAAGTTAAGGTATAGTGTTGGTTTAAGATGAAGCAGCCTCATTAACCATCAGAACACCTTTTGACAATGAATCAACCTTTATTTTGTGTTAGCAAACATTCAAAAGCCCCTTCGGCTAATTTTTGGAGCCACCCAGGCTAACAAGCTTATCATGGCCCTTAGGCCTGCATTTATACCCAACATGCCAAACAGCCCCTTGGGCTAATTTTTGGAGCAACCCAGGCTAACAAGCTTATCATGGCCCTTAGGCCTGCATTTTTACTCAAAATGCCAAACAGCCCCTTGGGCTAATTTTTGGAGACACCCAGCCTAAGAAGGTTATCATGGCCCTTAGGCCTGCATTTATACCCAAAATGCCAAACAGCTCCTTGGGCTAATTTTTGGAGACACCCAGCCTAAGAAGCTTATCAGGGCCCTTAGGCCTGCATTTTTACTCAAAATGCCAAACAGCCCCTTGGGCTAATTTTTGGAGACTTCCAGCCTAAGAAGCTTATCAGGGCCCTTAGGCCTGCATTTTTACTCAAAATGCCTAACAGTCCCTTGGGCTAATTTTTTGAGGCACCAAGCCTATGCCTGCATCGTGGGCATTGCATGTACTATGCTCCTAGTACAAGCAATTCTATTGTATGGGCCAAGCACCCTGCTTTCTGAAAAAAATGTATATGAAGCCCCTTGAGCTAATTTTTTTAGGCAACAAGCCTATGCCTGCATCGTGGGCGTTGCTTGTACTATCATCCTGCTGGAGCCTGGTGAAGGGTCCCACTGTAGAAAACGCGTAGACGCGATGTGTAGCAGGTAGATGTCCCAGCCTCTCACATGTGTGTTCCTAGTCTTGGTGCCATAGCGAGGCATTAAGTAACCCCCCAAACACAGGCACTGTTTATTTGTCAGCAACATTTGTATGTGGAGTCATGATTTTACACTTAGTAACCAAGGTGACTTCATGCGCCATGCGGGCTGTAAAGTAGTTGCTAATGATGCTCTCTCTCCCCTGTCCCCCATGCCAAATGTCTCGGGGTAATCCTTGACTCCTCCCTCTCCTTCAAGCCCCACCTGGAGTCCCTAACCAAGTCCCTGTGACTCCAACTCAAAAATATTTCACGAATTCGCTCGTTACTCAACCCTGACACTATTAAAACACTCATTAATGCCCTCATCATCTCCCGCCTTGACTACTGCAACCTCCTTCGCACAGGCCTCCCTGCCAACTCTCTTGTACCTCTCCAATCTATACTAAACTCTGCTGCCCGACTAATCCATCTGTCCTCACGCTACTCCCCTGCCTACCCCCTCTGCCAAGCCCTTCACTGGCTCCCCGCCCCACAGAGAGCTCACTTTAAAACACTGACCATGACATTCAAAGCCTTACACAACCTATCCCCACCATACATCTCCGACATGATCTCCCGATACCATCCCTCGCGCAACCTGCGTTCATCCCAAGAACTTCTCCTACACTCCCCCCTCATCTCCTCTTCCCACAACCGCATACAGGATTTCTCCCGGGCATCCACCATGCTCTGGAACGCCCTGCCCCACCTCATCAGTCACTCGCCTACCCTGGGAACCTTCAAGAGACACCTAAAGACTCACCTCTTCCGACAGGCCTACAACCTGCCATGAGACCCCGCTACACGCCCCACGACCGACACCTTCCCCACCCTATTGTATCCCCACACACCCCTCGTAGAATGTGAGCCCACGCGTACAGGGTCCTCTCCTCTTATGTACCTGTATGACCTTATTGTCTGTTTATTGTACTTGTCCTT
The DNA here is from genome assembly GCA_033576535.1 of Allobates femoralis. Lineage (NCBI taxonomy): Eukaryota > Metazoa > Chordata > Amphibia > Anura > Aromobatidae > Allobates > Allobates femoralis. Next base: position 14,022 of record JARQOC010000444.1, on the reverse strand, counting down.
GTCTACCTTATCCTCATGTAAAGCGCCATGGAACCTATCGGCGCTATATAAATAAATAATAATTATAATAATGATGATTACTTTAAGCCCACCCACAAAACAATCTACACATCCATTCCATGAAAAAAGACAGACACAAAGCTGTTTTTTAAAACTGTGTATTAAAACAAAATGGCAGCACTGGTTGGACGTTGTGACCATATGCAAGGACACACCCCCAACCAATAACACCCGCTTTTCAATTTGAGGATACATTTCTAGAAAGAATAACAATAAAATCAGAGCTATTTAAAATTTTGCTCCAGATAACCCAAAAATTAAAAATAAAAATAAAGTATTTACAAAAGCCCATAGGTTCTTAGAATAGTAGTGCAATGTAACAGACTAGATACCAACAGGGCACCAGTATGGTATATAAACCTGTAAATAAAAGTGGGGTAATATCTTTTATAAATTCTATAAGGTGTAAGACTGTACCAGAATATGTAAGTGCACAAGAGTAGGGAGTGTCACGTGGGGAAATAAGTGGAGTAGGTTTCCCAAAAATACAACATTTTTATGTAGTGCAAAAATATTTTTCAAAACAACAATTCAGTGCGGTGAAAAGACAAAAACCACACATTTTTCTAATATATGTGAAAAAAAGTGAACATAAATTGTGGTAACCTACAATACAATGTGTGATCAAGAATGGGTGATTTAAAGGGGGTTATACCACCAACAATTTTACATTAAAGATCCATATACAGAATCAGAAAATAACAAAAAAACATTGTGCAATTCTAATTTTTTTTAAAACAAATAAAAAGAAAAAAAAAAATGGAGCCCTACAGGTCCTGGTAGGTGGGCTGATTGGGTGGGGTAGGCTGTACCTGCCCACCATCACCCTGGTCCTGTAAGAGGTCAAGGGCCCCATGGATGGCCTCTGCCAACCCTTGAGGGTGGATTCTCTGGGCAGGTGTGGGGAAAGCTGGTAGGTCCCTGTTAGGTGGCCAGTGACGCAAAGGAGGTATAGGCCTCTGGGGTGGCACATGGCTGTCCCGGGGTGTGGGCCTGTCTTGGAGGTTGGAGTGTGACAGTTGCCACCCCTCCTAATACTGAAAAACCTCACCTGGGTGGTTTGGGGGCCGACTGGCTTCAAGCACAATATGTAATGCTGACCTTGCCCGCAGTAGCCTGTCAAATGGAATTACATCCAGGAATGGTATGAGACTGTGGGCAAAGACAGCATTACTTTGTGCACGATGTTGATGAGGTGACCCCGGGATCAGACCATGGCTGCTGATTCGAGGTGGGCATCCAGTTTCCTCCACTGCTGGATGTTGGTGGCGAGACAGTGGTTCTGGCCCTTGAACCTCCTCCTCTTGCGGCCGGACATGCCCCAAAGCTGGGGTTGGTGCTGGTGGCGGCGGCGGTGGTGGTGTTGGTGCTGGTGGCGGTGGTGGTGGTGGTGGTGGTGTTGGTGCTGGTGGCGGTGGTGGTGGTGGTGGTATTCCACCAGCTTGGCCTTGGTCCTCCACTTCTATTCTGGGTGGTTCAGGGGCCTCCTTCGCCTGTTCAGGCAGCTGTGGTGGTGGAGGGTTTGCACGCCGCCTGCGGTAGTGAGCATCTCTGTGGGTAAAGGCCAAAAAAATTTGGTGAATGCATTGCATTTGGAAACAAAAACATAGGTCAAACATTAAGTTGCACGCTTTTTTGACTCTGTGTATCTGTGTATTCTGAATCAGATATATTTTATTATTATTAAAGAATAACCAACTGTACATAACATAAAGGAATACGTCACTTTGTTTGCTAATTCCATAATAATACATAATTTTTCCCCCCTTATTACCCCCCACCCCCCCATCCCATCTAATCTAGACGATCAATAACACCAATGGTTCACATGAAAAAAACGTCCCCCTGACTTCACTTTTAACTTGACATAATTTACCAAACTTTTAGGTTATATCATCTATATAAACCAGGGAAGGGGTTCAAACGTATACAATATATATATATAATATAATATATAATATAATACAATATATATAATAATGACTATTCAGCCGCTATCTCCATCCACTTCTTTCTCAACCCTCGTCCATGGCTCCCATATCTGTGTATTCTGTGTTTTCATTGTTGACCTTAAGATTGAATTGCAGCCAATAAATTAGGACATTTTGGCTCATGCCTCAACCAATATTCTATGTGTGGGTAGTGTTGGTTAAATTTCAAATGTAATGTCAAAAAATCGAGAACCATTTGTCTGCCCATTTACACTGTGCCCTGCCTTAGGCAGGACAGCTATTTAGGCACTTGAAGACATATTAGTGGCCACAAGTATAGCATTTACTTTTTGTTGTAACTTTATGTGGACAAAGCTATAGCCTGACACTGTGAGGCAAACACATTCTTCAGGGTTGTTTGCCATCAGATGGACAGTAAAAGACGCAGTGTGGGGGACCTTGGTTTCAAAGCACATAACCCAGATCTATAGGGCAGGTGAGCAAGACAGTAAATGGAGTCCTGCAGCATAGGTGACACATGAGCATTCGGCGTTAGTGGCCTACACTCCTTGTTGCTGCCATGTATGCTAATCAGGAATGTCTTGGTAAATAAAACCCACAAAACATATGGCTTGGATTTTGAAACGACTGTAATGGACATAGAGTATGGGGTTGTTTTTGATCAGCAGGTCACACATCGTTGGTGCCAAACAAGGTGGTATTCCCAGATGGACAGTTTTACAATTATTCCAACGGGGCCGAACACAAAGCCGGGAACAGCAAGGGCAAACTTCTTGTTTCCTAAAGGACCTTGGACATAAAAGCCTGTTGCACTGAAAATATGTCCCCCTTAAGTTTGATTTTATACAGCATTAATACACTATGTTTTTCGGAGGATTCTTAATGTGGCCATCAGTTAACAACAAACAATTAAATTCACATGTGGGCCCTAATATCTACACCATCACCTTGCAGCCCCAAATATACCCATGGGAAAACTCACCCACACGTATTTGTAGTGATACAGAGTATGTCCTCAAATGTGTGTGACTGTACACCATCCCAGATTGTTGACACAAACAGTTTAGTGCAAAAGGTGTATATCCTTACAACGTTATTTAGCCTAAAAAACACCCACAATTAAACGTGTAGGGATGTATGTGGCCCTTATGCAAGTGGAGGGAGGCCATTAGGAACACATACAAATGATGCTTACGACAGGCAAAGCAGACAAGGCCACACACCCTAGAGGCCATTGCAGGGAAGAACATGGCTTTGTTCCACAAACATGCCAACAATAATAGCTAATTGTGAGGTCACGGAACATTGTGTCTGACCACCTTGCAGAACATTGCTTATTTGTCCCAACGTCACAATGTGGCTATAAATGTGTATGTCCTGGATCATTGCCAAAGGTAATAGAAATCTGTTGCACTATGGCAGAAACAAACCCCAGTGTGGGTATGTAAACCAGCATACTCATTATAGAGCTTCATACGTACACTGTGTGCCCTCGTGGACAGGGTCCTCTCCTCTTGTACCTGTACGACCTGATTGTCTTCATTTACTGTTTTTTGTAGTTAACCATTATCCTCATGTAAAGTGCCATGGAACCTAATGGTGCTATATAAATAAATAATAATAATAGTACACAACAGTGCTGCAGACACATACCTTGGCATACGGACCACCGGTTCAAGGAAGGACAGCCGGTCGTAGTGCTGATAGATCAGCCCTGGAGCTACTCCCGGGTTCCCTCTCTGAGATCTGGCGGTGTTGTTTTCTATGTTGAATCCGGCAGCTCCTCCAACGTTTTTGAAGATGGTCAACTGTGAAATGATTTCAAACCGGGTTTAGACGTGTAATATTTGAAACACCAAAAGTATGTGTACAAATCAACAATAACATTTTATTCATGTTGTGTGTGTAATGTGTATACAAGGCACAGTGACACGACAGTGTGGAACATCATCAACAGCATTACGGACATTGAGCTCACGTGGACACAATCACAAATGAGGCAGGACACATGTCAACGCATAGAGAATGTAATAGTGCGGGCACCAGACTCTGCTCATTAGTGGTATTAATATACACCCAACCCCCTGGCCGTAAGAGCCAGGAGCACCAGCCCTTAAACTAAGTGTACTGTTGTGACCCCATCCAAATATAGGCAACTATGCGACGGTGCATGATAACACATTGAGGGTCCTGTATACCCTGCTATGGGGGCCTGTATACCCACGAGGGCCCTGTATACCCACTTCTGGGGGCCCTGTATACCCACTGGGGCCCTGTATACCCACTGCTGGGGGCCCTGTATACCCACTGCTGGGGGCCCTGTATACCCACTGCTGGGGGGGCTGTACACCCACTGAGGGCCCTGTATACAGAGACTGACTGGCACCCTACAGTTTGGGTGGCAGCCCTCCCTCACCGGCCCGACACAGGTGAGGACGGGGGGTGGGGGGGTGATGACTGGCGGCCGCCTCACAGTCACCGCAGCTCCCGCAGTCTCCTAGGGCTCGCTCCCAGCCGCAGCCTCGTGCTCCTCACAGCCGCTCGCTCCCAGTCGCAGCCGCACGCGACTCACAGACGCTCACTCCCGGCCGCAGCCGCGCGCTGATGACGTCATCGCGCGGCCAGGAGCTTCCGGTTCCGGCTGCTGCTTCAGGGTCATGCGGCTGCTTCATGCTCCTGCAGCCGCATGACCCGTGCGGGCGGCAGCCCTTTTCATGGTCCAGGCGGCCCAAAATAGGGGAAAATACGCCGGCCTGGGGGGCAATTGCCCCCCAGGCACCTGGGCCAGTCTGCCCCTGCCTGTATACCATAATATGGGGGCATGTATACTCTGCAGGGGGGCTGTCTACCAGTGATAGCCGCTGTATACCAGGATGGCGGTCAATATGTTTTCACAGTTTTTGGGGGCAAAAATAGGGGGGTCGGCTTATACACGGGTCGGCTTATACACGAGTATATATACAGTAAATGCAATATATAACGTGTGAACTCATTTAACTTACTCATATTGCTCTGTTCATCATGGCCACTCAGATGGAACGCAGGGATCATCACTTGGGCGATCTCTCTCCAGGCTGTAGTCCTCAGGATGTTATCCCCATAGGCAGGGTCTGTTGGGAGCCATAGCAGTGGCTGAGCCTCCACCAGAGGAATCAAATGCAGCGTGTTCACAGTGACACGGCGGGCCATGATTGCTCTGTGGAATGGATTGCTCTGTGTGTGCGTCTGTCAGCGCGACTCGTTTCCTCTTTGCTTAAAGCATGGTGTGTGCAGGAGAATCGCTTTCCTTGCATCATCGGCTCCAAATAAGAGAAAAACCTGCGAGTTTGGACTCGCACACTTTCAGAGACACATCAGCGATTTGTAAATCCCATTATTCGCTACTACTCGGTTCCCTATTCATTAACATTGGACTCGCTAGACTCGCAACGAGTAGCGAGTCCTGGACTCGAACTCGTGCGGGTCTAGCGATTCCGAGTAATTTAGGACTCGCTCATCCCTACGGATAATGCTTCAAGTCAGATGGGCACCTCCACAAACACCCTGTCTTCCACACGGTCAAGTGTCAGTAGCCGTGATACTGCACCGCACATTTCCCAATCTGATCCTCCTTCCTACCACCAGGCCGAGTACACGTCCACGGACATTACTGATCCCACACTAGGAGACTCGGAAGAGCTGTTCAAGTATCCATTCGCAGAATCTGGCCTGTCGCCACCTCCTCTTGAAGTGGGTGATGAGGAGATGGTATGTACAGATGCCCAAATATTTGAGCAGCCACGTTCTCACGAACGGAACGTTGCCAAAGTGTCTCAACAAGGGGTGGACGATGATGAGACACAATTGCCATGAAGTCAGGAGGAGGATCAGGGTGCGGAAGAGGAAGACGACGTGGTGGATGATCCAGTAGCTGACCCAACATGGCAGGAGGATATGCAGAGCGAGGCCAGCAGTGCACAAGGGGAGGGAGGTGTAGCATCCCAACTGGCAGTACGAAGCAGGGTCGTGTCCGCAGGCAGAAGGCAGGCAACCATTCCCCGGAACAACAACATGACTCAAGGTGCCTGTGCAAATGTTCGGTCTTCCCGAGTCTGGGAGTTTTTTAAGTTGGCTCCAGAAGACTCTAAAAAGGCCATTTGCCACACCTGCCATGCCAGTATCAGCAGGGGTACGAAAACTAGCAGCCTGACCACCACCAGCATGATCAGGCACATGTCAGCCAAGCACCCGACTTTGTGGGAAGTACAACAGAGTCGAGGAGCGGTGCTTGCTGATGTCACTGCTACGTCTTCACCTGTTGTGCGTGCGAGCCAATCCCCTGTCCATGCTGGCCGCGAACAAGCCTCCCGCCCTGCACCTGAAGTTGCCCACGCACAAATTACACCACCATCAAGCACGTCCTTGTCCCAGCGCAGCGTTCAATTATCCATTCAGCAAACATTTGAACGCAGGCGCAAATATACTGCCAACGCCCCACATGCCACAGTCCTGAATGATCACATTTCGCGACTCATAGCGCTAGAAATGTTGCCTTTCCGGCTGGTGGAGACGGAAGCATTCCGTGACCTGATGGCGGCTGCTGTCCCACGTTACTTCGTCCTCAGCTGCCACTATTTCTCCAGATGTGCCGTCCCGCATTGCATAACCACGTGTCCAACAGCATCACACGTGCCCTGAACAACGCTGTTTCAGCCAAAGTCCACCTAACAACAGACACGTGGATAAGTGCTTGTGGGCAAGGCCGCTACATTTCCTTGACGGCACACTGGATTAATATTGTGGAGGCTGGGACCCAGTCTGAGTGAGGGACGGAACACGTCCTTCCCACACCAAGGATAGCAGGCCCTACCTCTGTCAGGGTTTCACCGACACTCTACAGCTCCGGAATGTCATGCTCCTCAGCCTCCTCCTCCTGCGCATCTTCATCCACTGTACCCTCCACACCAGTCCCAAGCTGGAAGCACTGCAGCACTGCCTCTGCAAAGCGGCAACAGGCTGTGCTGAAGCTAGTCTGCATAGGTGACAAACCCCACAATGCAGAAGAGGTGTGGACAGCTCTGAAACAGCAGGCAGATCACTGGCTCACACCTCTGAACCTAAAGCCAGGAAAGGTCATGTGTGACAATGGCCGGAACCTGGCGGCAGCTTTGAGGCGAGGCCAGCTGACGCATGTTCCATGCGTGGGCCATGTGCTCAACCTGGTGGTTCAGAGGTTTGTGAAGTCATACCCAGAGCTGTCTGATCTGCTGGTAAAAGTTTGCCGTCTGTCTGCACATTTTCGCAAGTCACCTGCTGCTTCAGCCGGCGTTGCCGGCTTTCAGCGCCGTTTGCGTCTTCCGGCCCACAGACTGGTGTGTGATGTCCCCACGCGTTGGAATTCAACTCTGCACATGTTGGTCAGGATATGTGAGCAGAAGAGGGCAGTTGTGGACTACCTGCATCACCTAAGCCGTCGGAAATGGGTCAAACTCCACACATAACACCTGAGGAGTGGAGATGGATGTCGGACCTATGTACCGTCCTCCAAAACTTTGAGGACTCCACCAAGATGGTGAGCGGCGATGACGCCATTATTAGCGTCACCATACCACTACTCTGCCTTCTAAAACGGTCTCTGCTGAAAATCAAAGAGGATGCATTCCAGGCCGAGCGCGATGACTAGGAGCAAGAAACAGTAGTGGGTGTGGGTGAAAACACACAGCCCAGCCTCATCTCATCACAACGTGCAGTGGAGGACTATGACGAGGAGGAGGAGGATGAAGACATGGAGCAACTCTCTGGCCAAATTGAGGATATGACATGCACACCAGTCATACCCTCGATTCAGCTTGGCTGGCCAGAGGACAGGGGAGATGAGGAGGAGGAGGAGGAGGAGGACAGCATGTTCAGCCATCGTGTTGGTCTGGATACTGAAGTGATGGCTGTTAAGAGTCTGGCGCACATGGCTGACTTTATGGTAAGCTGCCTGTCTCGTGACCCTCGCGTTCAGAACATCTTGGCCGACAATCAGTACTGGTTGGCAACACTGTTAGACCCACGCTACAAGGAGAACTTTATGTCTCTCATTCCTGAGGCGGAGAGGTCAGCCAAAATGCAGCAGTTCCACAGGGCCATAGTCACGGAAGTAGTGAAATCATTCCCCTCACAAAACGCTAGCGGGATAGGTCAGGATTCGGTGGACAACCAAGGCGTACGGCCGAGAGGGGCACAAGTCCAATCCGCCAGAGTTAGGGGAACTGTCTTTACGATGTGGGACAGTTTTCTCAGCCCCTCACGTACCACAGCCCCTGAGGTGCGGGTTAGTGCCACCAGAAATGCTAAGTTTGGGCAGATGCTGAAGGAGTACCTTGCAGATCGAACAACTGTACTGCGAGATTCCTCTGTGCCTTTCAATTATTGGGTCTCCAAGCTGGACACGTGGCATGAATTGGCTCTCTACGCCTTGGAAGTCCTGGCCTGCCCTGCCGCTAGCGTTTTATCAGAGCGTGTTTTCAGTGCTGCAGGTGGAATCATCACTGATAAACGCACCCGCCTGTCAACTGAAAATGCTGACAGGCTGACTCTGATCAAGATGAACAAGGGTTCGATTGGGCCAGACTTCACCACACCACCAGCAAATGACAACTGAATTAAAATTTTGTTATGTGAATTTGCCATGTACCTCCACTCACCCATGGGTACACACTTCAGGACTTTGGCTAATCGCTGGACTGCTCCTCCTTCTCCTCATGTGACACCATGATGACCGTTACAATAGTTAGGCCGTTGTTTGAGGTATACCCGCAGTGGTAAATTTTTTCGCCCATTCTTTTAGAATGGGCATTACAACGACAGGAGGCCGGCTCCTTTTCAATGGGAAAAATGTTTTGAGGCCCTCCTGCACGTCTCTATCCAGGGACAATGTGGAGCCTCCCAATTTTTGGCTGCCCTGCCAAAGGGCAATACTACAATACACCCACTTGAGGGTTACAGGCCCTACTACATGTCTGAATGCATGGGTCATTGTTGAACCTCCCAATTTTTGGCTGCCCTGACCAAAGGGCTATACTACAATACACCCACTTGAGGGTTACAGGCCCTACTACATGTCTGAATGCATGGGTCATTGTTGAACCTCCCAATTTTTGGCTGCCCTGACCAAAGGGCTATACTACAATACACCCACTTGAGGGTTACAGGCCCTACTACATGTCTGAATGCATGGGTCATTGTTGAACCTCCCAATTTTTGGCTGCCCTGACCAAAGGGCTATACTACAATACACCCACTTGAGGGTTACAGGCCCTACTACATGTCTGAATGCATGGGTCATTGTTGAACCTCCCAATTTTTGGCTGCCCTGGCCAAAGGGCTATACTACAATACACCCAGTTCTTGTTTACAGGCCCTACTACATGTCTGTATGCATGGGTCATTGTTGAACCTCCCAATTTTTGGCTGCCCTGACCAAAGGGCTATACTACAATACACCCACTTGAGGGTTACAGGCCCTACTACATGTCTGTATGCATGGGTCATTGTTGAACCTCCCAATTTTTGGCTGCCCTGGCCAAAGGGCTATACTACAATACACCCAGTTCTTGTTTACAGGCCCTCCTGCATGTCTGTATCCAGGGGCATTGGTGAACCTCCCAATTTTGGACTGCCCTGGCAAAGGAAGATACTACAATAGACCCAGTTCCTCAAAATGGGCACATTATTTCAAGACAGGGCTTCATGTTCGTCTCTTCTCAGGGTCATCGGAGTGGCGCACAATGTTTTCACGTAAAATCTTTCATGTAATCACAAAAAGTAACATACACCAGCTGTATCTCACTATTGGGTATGTGCCCTTAACATTTCCACCCTAAATATTCATTTTGGTGTCATTTTGGAAGGTTTTCTGGAGACTCCGTAAAATTGGCGTGAAACTCGGACAACATTGTTCACAGCTGTGACTTTTGAGTGAGAAATGCTTCCAGGGGTCTTCCCCATGGTGTTGCCATGTCATTTGAGCACTCTTCTGAGACTTTTGTGACATTTTTAGGGTTTTTCCATGCTGCCGGCAGTCATTTCATAAAAATACTCGTGTCTCCCATAGGATAACATTGGGCTCCGTACACGAGTATCTCGGGATGCTCGGCCCGAGCTTCGAGCACCCGAGCATTTTAGTACTCGCTCATCACTACTTACAAGTTATGGATTGTTAGATGTGTACAGGATCAAAACAATTAACACAAAACTACATCACCAGACCCACTAGAGGTACAAAAATACTTCCCTATAACCCCCATCAGAACAGAAATACAAAGTCAAAACCTTCACTAGTACAGAAATACATAACCAGACCCACCATAGGTACAGAAATACACCCATATAATTCCCATCAGTACAGAAATTATAACCCTCATCTGTAACAAAATTCATCATCACAGCCACCATGGTAAAACAATTGTATTGTCAGGTCAGACCCATACACAGTTGTACTGCATGAACCTACAACTCCTAATACATCCTTAACAATGGTTAGGACATACTGGGAGCTGTTGTTGCCAGCCGTCAATAAAAGCATACAGGAACCACAACACTGATGAGAATTAGTCATTATCACAACCTGGTACCTTATAGATGACCTCATCTCAGATCGGAGTCGTCTTTTTCTTTTCTCCATCTTGTGCAGACACTATGATGAATTTTCACATTCACAGTTCGTCTCTGGAGATGTCCATCTTCTCCGGTCTCCAGCCCATCCCAGCACAATACCCTTAAAAATAGCAGAATGATCAACATTCCATACTGGGCTCCCTGGTCACACTATCCTCTACATTGTATCCTCCTATGCTGCCTACAGTTTATACTGTTCTCCCTCATCAAACTCCCCAAACTCGACATACTGTCCGCGCATGCTGCCTGAGGGGTGGCACTGGACCTGATGTGTAAGTTATGGACAATCAGTCTTGCAGCAGAGAGACAATGCATCCTGCACCAGGGGCCTACATAAAAATCATGGGGCCCTTTAGTAGTTAGTTCTTATTGCCCCCCAAAAAAATATTTATCTTGGTCACATATCTCACAACTTTGCTGCCCTTACAAAGTAATTTTCCTCCTTGATTCCCCTTTCATTACAGCCATAAAGTGTGATGTCAACAAAAGTGCCCCCCAAACACTATATGATGCCCCACAGTGAATTCCTCCATACGCACAGTATGATAACCCTACTGTAAGTCCCTCAACTACACTGGCACAGTATGATCTCCAACTGTGACACCCATACAGCCCTCCATATAATATAATGTACCTGAATACAGTATAATGGTCCCTACACCTCTTCACGCTGTATAATGGCCCCCAACACAGCCCTCAAACAGCCCTGCATAAAGTATAAAAGCTCCTTACACCCCTCCAAGTATTATTATGCCCCCCCCCACAGAGCCCTCCATATATTATAATGGCTTTCTTATATTATTATACATCATCTAAAGTTCTCCATAGAGTATAATGCTCCCCATAACCCTCCATATATTATAATGCACCCCCATAGTCCTCCATATAGTATAATGCAACCCCACAGTCCTCCATACTTCCATATAGTATAATGCACCCCCATAGTACTCCATATACACCTAGTACATGCTCGCCTCTGCTTCGTTCAATTCGTACACACATAGCTCTGCTCCATACAGCCTGTACATACACAGCTCTGCTCCATACACCCTGTACATATACAGTACCGCTCCGTAAACACGCGACTCTACTCTGTACACCTCGTACACATTCGGCTTCACTCCATTCACCTCGTACACATGGCTCCGCTCTGTGAAAGAGATAGTTCGTTAGTTCTTCCTTTGTTCGATAAACTCCATAGACTGCGTCTTCAGAACCAAAAGCGGGTTTTATTCGGGCAGGAAATCATACAGAGATATATGACAAGGCAATATGACAGGTTTCAGAATGGCAGGCACGCGTGGCACACAGGATGGAAAAGTGTCGCCCCGCCTGCCTAAGGCAGAGGATTTTTATACAATTTTCTGCCATTGGGTAACGTTAGTGGCCATTATTTTCAATGGATACATAATGACCTCATCCTGACAAAGGCAATACTTACATTTCACATAGAATATAGGTTGACATGAAAAAAGCACACTAATTTCATTACTAACTACATACTACACTTAAGTTTATCCATACAAATTATCTCATAATAGCCTTTTTGGGACCAAGCACAAATCACTACTTATTGACATTAATTAGCTCTGTTCTTGATTATATGAAACGTCATATGGCCTTGAGGGATACACTACACCAGAGGTCTCCAATGTCAGTCCTCGAGGGCCGAACCAGTGCAGGTTTTCAGGATTTCCTTACTATTGCACAGGGATTGGAATCATTGCCTGCTGTGCAATACTAAGGAGATCCTGAAAACCTGCACTGGTTCGGCCCTCGAGGACTGACATTGGGGACCTCTGCACTACACCGTAGAATATCCTTCAGAATTGAGAAAAAAGGAATATATAGTGAATTGGTTAACTATTATCATGATGAGCTTTTGGTATATGCTCGGACCAAACCTAATTAACTCCATGCCTGTTTTTCTTCCAGGGCTTGATCTCTTTTATTACCTGAGACTTATAGCAAAAGTTCAGTAGTTCTATTTTCAAGCTTACACTAAAACTTTACAAGAGACAATATGGCTGACAAAGGCCTTGGTACTTATGGCTTCCATCTAACTATTGACCATTCGATCTAACTATTGACCATTCTCTAACACTCTGTACACCTCGTACACACGCGGCTCTGTTCCATACACCTCGTACACACGCGGCTTTGCTCCATACACCTCGCATACACGTGGCTCTGCTCCGTACACCTCGTACGCATGTGGCTCTGCTCCATATACCTCGTACACACGTGTCTCTGCTCTGTACACCTCGTTCACACGCAGCTACGCTCCCTACACCTTGTACACCCGCGGCTCTGCTCCGTACACCTCATACACACAGCTCGGCTCCGTACGCCTCGTACACATTCGGCTTCACTCCATTCACCTCATACACATGGCTCTGCTCCATACAACTCGTACACACGCGGCTCTGCTCTGTAACCTCGTTCACACGCAGCTCCGCTCCCTACACCTTGTACACCCGCGGCTCTGCTCCGTACACCTCATACACACAGCTCGGCTCCGTATGCCTCGTACACATGCGGCTCCACTCCGTACACCTCATACACACTCGGCTCCGCTCCGTACACCTCGTACACACGCAGCTCCACGCCGTACACCTCATACACACAGCTGGCTCTGTACACCTCATACACGAGGCTCCGTTCTGTACACACTCGGCTCCGCTCCGTACACCTCGTATACACTCTGTTCCACTCCATACACCTAGTACACACTCGGCTCTGCTCCATACACCTAGTACACACTCGGCTCCACTCCATACACCTCATACACACTCTGCTCCACTCCATACACCTAGTACACACTCGGCTCTGCTCCATATGCCCCATACACTCCCGGCTCTGCTCCATAAACACGCGGCTCCAATCCATACACCTAGTACACACTTGGCTCCGCTCCATACACCTTGTACACACTCGGCTCCACTCCATACACCTAGTACATACTTGGCTCCACTCCATACACCTAGTACACACTCAGCACTGCTACATCCATCCTGACCCCACACATAAACTTCACCTCATCCAGCATCATGATGGATGGCCAGCATGACAGAGTCCTTTATATGCCGAGGAGCTGATCATGTGATCCCTGACTCCTCCCCTCCATTGATATCATCACAGGTCCTGTCTACACAGTGTGTGCTGCTGTGTAGTGCAGAAGAAAGCCAGCTTCCACTGCAGGCGGGCGGTGGGGAAGCGCAACATGCGGGCGCCGAGGAGAGGCCTCGGGCACTGCAAGAGGAGGCTGAGTGCGCCCTCCCTCCCTGCCTGCTCTGCCCAGGGCAGATGACCCCCCAGCCCCCCCTAGATACGGCCCTGCGATATGACGCTGCTCATTTTAAAGAGC